>CANQKQ010000010.1:0-22083 GCA_947623515.1 Neoascia interrupta
CGTCTATAGTATAGATGACGTCCATAGTATAGATGACGTCCATAGTATAGATGAGTATAGATGACGTCCATAGTATACGTCCATAGTATAGATGACGTCCATAGTATAGATGAGTATAGATGACGTCTATAGTATAGATGACGTCCAGAGTATAGATGACGTCTATAGTATAGATGACGTCTATAGTATAGATGACGTCTATAGTATAGATGACGTCCATAGTATAGATGAGTATAGATGACGTCTATAGTATAGATGACGTCTATAGTGTAGATGACGTCTATAGTATAGATGACGTCCATAGTATAGATGACGTCCATAGTATAGATGAGTATAGATGACGTCCATAGTATACGTCCATAGTATAGATGACGTCCATAGTATAGATGAGTATAGATGACGTCTATAGTATAGATGACGTCCAGAGTATAGATGACGTCTATAGTATAGATGTCGTCTATAGTATAGATGACGCCTATAGTATAGATGACGTCTATAGTATAGATGACGTCTATAGTATAGATGACGTCTATAGTATAGATGACGTCTATAGTATAGATGACGTCTATAGTATAGATGACGTCTATAGTATAGATGACGTCTATAGTATAGATGACGTCTATAGTATAGATGACGTCTATAGTATAGATGACGTCTATAGTATAGATGACGTCTATAGTATAGATGACGTCTATAGTGTAGATGACGTCTATAGTATAGATGACGTCTATAGTGTAGATGACGTCTATAGTATAGATGACGTCCATAGTATAGATGACGTCCATAGTATAGATGAGTATAGATGACGTCCATAGTATACGTCCATAGTATAGATGACGTCCATAGTATAGATGAGTATAGATGACGTCTATAGTATAGATGACGTCCATAGTATAGATGACGTCTATAGTATAGATGTCGTCTATAGTATAGATGACGCCTATAGTATAGATGACGTCTATAGTATAGATGTCGTCTATAGTATAGATGACGTCTATAGTATAGATGACGTCTATAGTATAGATGTCGTCTATAGTATAGATGACGTCTATAGTATAGATGACGTCTATAGTATAGATGACGTCTATAGTATAGATGACGTCTATAGTATAGATGACGTCTATAGTATAGATGACGTCCATAGTATAGATGACGTCCATAGTATAGATGAGTATAGATGACGTCCATAGTATACGTCCATAGTATAGATGACGTCCATAGTATAGATGAGTATAGATGACGTCTATAGTATAGATGACGTCCAGAGTATAGATGACGTCTATAGTATAGATGACGTCTATAGTATAGATGACGTCTATAGTATAGATGACGTCCATAGTATAGATGAGTATAGATGACGTCTATAGTATAGATGACGTCTATAATATAGATGACGTCTATAGTATAGATGACGTCTATAGTATAGATGACGTCTATAGTATAGATGACGTCTATAGTATAGATGACGTCTATAGTGTAGATGACGTCTATAGTATAGATGACGTCCATAGTATAGATGACGTCCATAGTATAGATGAGTATAGATGACGTCCATAGTATACGTCCATAGTATAGATGACGTCCATAGTATAGATGAGTATAGATGACGTCTATAGTATAGATGACGTCCAGAGTATAGATGACGTCTATAGTATAGATGTCGTCTATAGTATAGATGACGCCTATAGTATAGATGACGTCTATAGTATAGATGTCGTCTATAGTACAGATGACGTCTATAGTATAGATGACGTCTATAGTATAGATGACGTCTATAGTATAGATGACGTCTATAGTATAGATGACGTCTATAGTATAGATGACGTCTATAGTATAGATGACGTCTATAGTATAGATGACGTCTATAGTATAGATGACGTCTATAGTATAGATGACGTCTATAGTATAGATGACGTCTATAGTATAGATGACGTCTATAGTATAGATGACGTCTATAGTATAGATGACGTCTATAGTATAGATGACGTCTATAGTATAGATGACGTCTATAGTATAGATGACGTCTATAGTATAGATGACGTCTATAGTATAGATGACGTCTATAGTGTAGATGACGTCTATAGTATAGATGACGTCTATAGTGTAGATGACGTCTATAGTATAGATGACGTCCATAGTATAGATGACGTCTATAGTATAGATGACGTCCATAGTATAGATGACGTCCATAGTATAGATGAGTATAGATGACGTCCATAGTATAGATGACGTCTATAGTATAGATGACGTCCATAGTATAGATGACGTCTATAGTATAGATGTCGTCTATAGTATAGATGACGCCTATAGTATAGATGACGTCTATAGTATAGATGACGTCTATAGTATAGATGACGTCTATAGTATAGATGACGTTTATAGTATAGATTACGTCTATAGTATAGATGACGACTATAGTATAGATGACGTCTATAGTATAGATGACGTCCATAGTATAGATGACGTCTATAGTATAGATGACGTCTATAGTATAGATGACGTCTATAGTATAGATGACGTCTATAGTGTAGATGACGTCTATAGTATAGATGACGTCCATAGTATAGATGACGTCCATAGTATAGATGAGTATAGTTGACGTCCATAGTATAGATGACGTCTATAGTATAGATGACGTCTATAGTATAGATGACGTCTATAGTATAGATGACGTCTATAGTATAGATGACGTCTATAGTATAGATGACGTCTATAGTATAGATGACGTCTATAGTATAGATGACGTCTATAGTATAGATGACGTCTATAGTATAGATGACGTCTATAGTATAGATGACGTCTACAGTATAGATGACGTCTATAGTATAGATGACGTCTATAGTATAGATGACGTCTATAGTATAGATGACGTCTATAGTATAGATGACGTCTATAATATAGATGACGTCTATAGTATAGATGACGTCTATAGTATAGATGACGTCTATAGTATAGATGACGTCTATAGTATAGATGACGTCTATAGTATAGATGACGTCTATAGTATAGATGACGTCTATAGTATAGATGACGTCTATAGTATAGATGACGTCTATAGTGTAGATGACGTCTATAGTATAGATGACGTCTATAGTGTAGATGACGTCTATAGTATAGATGACGTCTATAGTATAGATGACGTCCATAGTATAGATGAGTATAGATGACGTCCATAGTATACGTCCATAGTATAGATGACGTCCATAGTATAGATGAGTATAGATGACGTCTATAGTATAGATGACGTCCATAGTATAGATGACGTCTATAGTATAGATGACGTCTATAGTATAGATGACGTCTATAGTATAGATGACGTCTATAGTATAGATGACGTCTATAGTATAGATGACGTCTATAGTATAGATGACGTCTATAGTGTAGATGACGTCTATAGTATAGATGACGTCTATAGTATAGATGACGTCCATAGTATAGATGAGTATAGATGACGTCCATAGTATACGTCCATAGTATAGATGACGTCCATAGTATAGATGAGTATAGATGACGTCTATAGTATAGATGACGTCCATAGTATAGATGACGTCTATAGTATAGATGACGTCTATAGTATAGATGACGTCTATAGTATAGATGACGTCTATAGTATAGATGACGTCTATAGTATAGATGACGTCTATAGTATAGATGACGTCTATAGTATAGATGACGTCTATAGTATAGATGACGTCTATAGTATAGATGACGTCTACAGTATAGATGACGTCTATAGTATAGATGACGTCTATAGTATAGATGACGTCTATAGTATAGATGACGTCTATAGTATAGATGACGTCTATAGTGTAGATGACGTCTATAGTATAGATGACGTCCAAAGTATAGATGACGTCTATAGTATAGATGACGTCCATAGTATAGATGACGTCCATAGTATAGATGAGTATAGATGACGTCCATAGTATAGATGACGTCTATAGTATAGATGACGTCCATAGTATAGATTATGTCTATAGTATAGATGTCGTCTATAGTATAGATGACGTCTATAGTATAGATGACGTCTATAGTATAGATGACGTCTATAGTATAGATGACGTCTATAGTATAGATGACGTCTATAGTATAGATGACGTCTATAGTATGTATGACGTCTATAGTATAGATGACTTCTATAGAATATATGACGACTATAGTATAGATGACGTCTGTAGTTAAGATGAAGTCTTAACTACAGACGTCATCTATACTATAGTCGTAGTTAAGATGACGTCCATAGTATAGATGAGTAAAGATGACGTCCATAGTATAGATGACGTCTATAGTATAGATGACGTCCATAGTATAGATGACGCCTATAGTATAGATGTCGTCTATAGTATAGATGACGCCTATAGTATAGATGACGTCTATAGTATAGATGACGTCTATAGTATAGATGACGTCTATAGTATAGATGACGTCTATAGTATGGATGACGTCTATAGTATAGATGACTTCTATAGAATATATGACGACTATAGTATAGATGACGTCTGTAGTTAAGATGAAGTCTATAGTATAGATGACGTCTATAGTATAGATGACGTCTATAGTATAGATGACGTCTATAGTATAGATGACGTCTATAGGATAGATGACGTCTATAGTATAGATGACGTCTATAGTATAGATGACGTCTATAGTATAGATGACGTCTATAGTATAGATGACGTCTATAGTATAGATGACGTCTATAGGATAGATGACGTCTATAGTATAGATGACGTCTATAGTATAGATGACGTCTATAGTATAGATGACGTCTATAGTATAGACGACGTCTATAATATAGATGACGTCTATAATATAGATGACGTCTATAGTATAGATGACGTCTATAGTATAGATGACGTCTATAATATAGATGACGTCTATAGTATAGATGACGTCTATAGTATAGATGAGTATAGATGACGTCTATAGTATAGATGAGTATAGATGACGTCTATAGTATAGATGACGTCTATAGTATAGATGACGTCTATAGTATAGATGACGTCTATAGTATAGATGACGTCTATAGTATAGATGACGTCTATAGTATAGATGACGTCTATAGTATAGATGACGTCTATAGTATAGATGACGTCTATAGTATAGATGACGTCTATAGTATAGACGACGTCTATAGTATAGATGACGTCTATAGTATAGACGACGTCTATAGTATAGATGACGTCTATAGTATAGATGACGTCTATAGTATAGATGACGTCTATAGTATAGATGACGTCTATAGTATAGATGACTTCTATAGAATATATGACGACTATAGTATAGATGACGTCTGTAGTAAAGATGACGTCTATAGTATAGATGACGTCTATAGTATAGATGACGTCTATAGTATAGATGACGTCTATAGTATAGATGACGTCTATAGTATAGATGACGTCTATAGTATAGATAACGTCTATAGTATAGATGACGTCTTTAGTATAGATGACGTCTATAGTATAGATGACGTCTATAGTATAGATGACGTCTATAATATAGATGACGTCTATAGTATAGATGACGTCTATAATATAGATGACGTCTATAGTATAGATGACGTCTATAGTATAGATGACGTCTATAGTATAGATGACGTCTATAATATAGAAGACGTCTATAGTATAGATGACGTCTATAGTATAGATGAGTATAGATGACGTCTATAGTATAGATGACGTCTATAGTATAGATGACGTCTGTAGTATAGATGACATCTATAGTATAGATGACGTCAATAGTATAGATGACGTCTATAGTATAGATGAGATGACGTCTATAGTATAGATGACGTCTATAGTATAGATGACGTCTATAGTATAGATGACGTCTATAGTATAGATGACGTCTATAGTATAGATGACGTCTATAGTATAGATGACGTCTATAGTATAGATGACGTCTATAGTATAGATGACGTCTATAGTATAGATGACGTCTATAGTATAGATGACGTCTATAGTATAGATGACGTCTATAGTATAGATGACGTCTATAGTATAGATGACGTCTATAGTATAGATGACGTCTATAGTATAGATGACGTCTATAGTATAGATGACGTGTATATGTAGATGATGTCTATAGTATAGATGACGTCTATAGTATAGATGACGTCTATAGTATAGATGACGTCTATAGCATAGATGACGTCTATAGCATAGATGACGTCTATAGTATAGAAGACGTCTGTATAGTATAGATGACGTCTATAGTATAGATGACGTCTGTATAGTATAGATGACGTCTATAGTATAGATGACGTCTGTATAGTATAGATGACGTCTATAGTAAAGATGACGTCTATAGTATAGATGACGTCTATAGTAAAGATGACTTCTATAGTATAGATGACGTCTATAGTATAGATGTCGTCTATAGTATAGATGACGTCTATAGTATAGATGACGTCTATAGTATAGATGACGTCTATAGTATAGATGACGTCTATAGTATAGATGACGTCTATAGTATAGATGACGTCTATAGTATAGATGACGTCTATAGTATAGATGACTTCTATAGTATAGATGACGTCCATAGTATAGATGACGTCCATAGTATAGATGACGTCTATAGTATAGATGACGTCTATAGTATAGATGACGTCTATAGTATAGATGACGTCTATAATATAGATGACGTCTATAATATAGATGACGTCTATAGTATAGATGACGTCTATAGTATAGATGACTTCTATAGTATAAATGACGTCTATAGTATAGATGACGTCTATAGTATAGATGACGTCTATAGTATAGATGACGTCTATAGTATAAATGACGTCTATAGTATAGATGACGTCTATAGTATAGATGACGTCTATAGTATAGATGACGTCTATAGTAAAGATTACGTCTATAGTATAGATGACGTCTATAGTATAGATGACGTCTATAGTATAGATGACGTCTATAGTATAGACGACGTCTATAGTATAGATGACGTCTATAGTATAGACGACGTCTATAGTATAGATGACGTCTATAGTATAGATGACGTCTATAGTATAGATGACGTCTATAGTATAGATGACGTCTATAGTATAGATGACTTCTATAGAATATATGACGACTATAGTATAGATGACGTCTGTAGTAAAGATGACGTCTATAGTATAGATGACGTCTATAGTATAGATGACGTCTATAGTATAGATGACGTCTATAGTATAGATGACGTCTATAGTATAGATGACGTCTATAGTATAGATAACGTCTATAGTATAGATGACGTCTTTAGTATAGATGACGTCTATAGTATAGATGACGTCTATAGTATAGATGACGTCTATAATATAGATGACGTCTATAGTATAGATGACGTCTATAATATAGATGACGTCTATAGTATAGATGACGTCTATAGTATAGATGACGTCTATAGTATAGATGACGTCTATAATATAGAAGACGTCTATAGTATAGATGACGTCTATAGTATAGATGAGTATAGATGACGTCTATAGTATAGATGACGTCTATAGTATAGATGACGTCTGTAGTATAGATGACATCTATAGTATAGATGACGTCTATAGTATAGATGACGTCTATAGTATAGATGAGATGACGTCTATAGTATAGATGACGTCTATAGTATAGATGACGTCTATAGTATAGATGACGTCTATAGTATAGATGACGTCTATAGTATAGATGACGTCTATAGTATAGATGACGTCTATAGTATAGATGACGTCTATAGTATAGATGACGTCTATAGTATAGATGACGTCTATAGTATAGATGACGTCTATAGTATAGATGACGTCTATAGTATAGATGACGTCTATAGTATAGATGACGTCTATAGTATAGATGACGTCTATAGTATAGATGACGTGTATATGTAGATGATGTCTATAGTATAGATGACGTCTATAGTATAGATGACGTCTATAGTATAGATGACGTCTATAGCATAGATGACGTCTATAGCATAGATGACGTCTATAGTATAGAAGACGTCTGTATAGTATAGATGACGTCTATAGTATAGATGACGTCTGTATAGTATAGATGACGTCTATAGTATAGATGACGTCTGTATAGTATAGATGACGTCTATAGTAAAGATGACGTCTATAGTATAGATGACGTCTATAGTAAAGATGACTTCTATAGTATAGATGACGTCTATAGTATAGATGTCGTCTATAGTATAGATGACGTCTATAGTATAGATGACGTCTATAGTATAGATGACGTCTATCGTATAGATGACGTCTATAGTATAGATGACGTCTATAGTATAGATGACGTCTATAGTATAGATGACGTCTATAGTATAGATGACGTCTATAGTATAGATGACGTCCATAGTATAGATGACGTCCATAGTATAGATGACGTCTATAGTATAGATGACGTCTATAGTATAGATGACGTCTATAGTATAGATGACGTCTATAATATAGATGACGTCTATAATATAGATGATGTCTATAGTATAGATGACGTCTATAGTATAGATGACTTCTATAGTATAAATGACGTCTATAGTATAGATGACGTCTATAGTATAGATGACGTCTATAGTATAGATGACGTCTATAGTATAAATGACGTCTATAGTATAGATGACGTCTATAGTATAGATGACGTCTATAGTATAGATGACGTCTATAGTAAAGATTACGTCTATAGTATAGATGACGTCTATAGTATAGATGACGTCTATAGTATAGATGACGTCTATAGTATAGATGACGTCTATAGTACAGATGACGTCTATAGTACAGATGACGTCTATAGTAAAGATGACGTCTATAGTAAAGATGACGTCTATAGTAAAGATGACGTCTATAGTAAAGATGACGTCTATAGTAAAGATGACGTCTATAGTATAGATGACGTCTATAGTATAGATGACGTCTATAGTAAAGATGACGTTTATAGTATAGATGACATCTATAGTGTAGATGACATCTATAGTATAGATGACGTCTATAGTAAAGATGACGTCTATAGTATAGATGACGTCTATAGTATAGATGAGTATAGATGACGTCTATAGTATAGATGACGTCTATAGTATAGATGACGTCTGTAGTATAGATGACGTCTATAGTAAAGATGACGTCTATAGTATAGATGACGTCTATAGTATAGATGAGATGACGTCTATAGTATAGATGACGTCTATAGTATAGATGACGTCTATAGTATAGATGACGTCTATAGTATAGACGACGTCTATAGTATAGATGACGTCTATAGTATAGATGACGTCTATAGTATAGATGACGTCTATAGTATAGATGACGTCTATAGTATAGATGACGTCTATAGTATAGATGACGTCTATAGTATAGATGACGTCTATAGTATAGATGACGTCTATAGTATAGATGACGTCTATAGTATAGATGACGTCTGTAGTATAGATGACGTCTATAGTATAGATGACGTCTATAGTATAGATGACGTCTATAGTATAGATGACGTCTATAGTATAGATGACGTCTATAGTATAGATGACGTGTATATGTAGATGATGTCTATAGTATAGATGACGTCTATAGTATAGATGACGTCTATAGTATAGATGACGTCTATAGCATAGATGACGTCTATAGCATAGATGACGTCTATAGCATAGATGACGTCTATAGTATAGATGACGTCTATAGTATAGATGACGTCTATAGTATAGATGACGTCTATAGTATAGATGACGTCTATAATATAGATGACGTCTATAATGTAGATGACGTCTATAGTATAGATGACGTCTATAATATAGATGACGTCTATAATATAGATGACGTCTATAATATAGATGACGTCTATAGTATAGATGACGTCTATAGTATAGATGACGTCTATAGTATAGATGACGTCTATAATATAGATGACGTCTATAATATAGATGACGTCTATAATATAGATGACGTCTATAATATAGATGACGTCTATAATATAGATGACGTCTATAATATAGATGAAGTCTATAGTATAGATGATGTCTATAGTATAGATGACGTCTATAGTATAGATGACGTCTATAGTATAGATGACGTCTATAGTATAGATGACGTCTATAGTATAGCTAACGTCTATAGTATAGATGACGTCTATAGTAAAGATGACGTCTGTAGTAAAGATGACTTCTATAGTAAAGATGACTTCTATAGTAAAGATGACGTCTATAGTATAGATGACGTCTATAGTATAGATGACGTCTATAGTATAGATGATGTCTATAGTATAGATGACGTCTATAGTATAGATGACTTCTATAGTATAAATGACGTCTATAGTATAGATGACGTCTATAGTATAGATGACGTCTATAGTATAGATGACGTCTATAGTATAAATGACGTCTATAGTATAGATGACGTCTATAGTATAGATGACGTCTATAGTATAGATGACGTCTATAGTATAGATGACGTCTATAGTATAGACTACGTCTATAGTATAGATGACGTCTATAGTATAGATGACGTCTATAGTATAGATGACGTCTATAGTATAGATGACGTCTATAGTACAGATGACGTCTATAGTACAGATGACGTCTATAGTAAAGATGACGTCTATAGTATAGATGACGTCTATAGTAAAGATGACGTCTATAGTAAATATGACGTCTATAGTATAGATGACATCTATAGTATAGATGACATCTATAGTATAGATGACGTCTATAGTATAGATGACGTCTATAGTATAGATGACGTCTATAGTATAGATGACGTCTATAGTATAGATGACGTCTATAGTATAGATGACGTCTATAGTATAGATGACGTCTATAGTATAGATGACGTCTATAGTATAGATGACGTCTATAGTATAGATGACGTCTATAGTATAGATGACGTCTATAGTATAGATGACGTCTATAGTATAGATGACGTCTATAGTATAGATGACGTCTATAGTATAGATGACGTCTATAGTATAGATGACGTCTATAGTATAGATGACGTCTATAGTATAGATGACGTCTATAGTATAGATGACGTCTATAGTATAGATGACGTCTATAGTATAGATGACGTCTATAGTATAGATGACGTCTATAGTATAGATGACGTCTATAGTATAGATGACGACTATAGTAAAGATGACATCTATAGTATAGATGACGTCTATAGTATAGATGACATCTATAGTATAGATGACGTCTATAGTATAGATGACGTCTATAGTATAGATGACGTCTATAGTATAGATGACGTCTATAGTATAGATGACGTCTATAGTATAGATGACGTCTATAGTATAGATGACGTCTATAGTATAGATGACGTCTATAGTATAGATGACGTCTATAGTATAGATGACGTCTATAGTATAGATGACATCTATAGTATAGCTGACATCTATAGTATAGCTGACGTCTATAGTATAGATGACATCTATAGTATAGCTGACGTCTATAGTATGGATGACGTCTATAGTATAGATGACGTCTATAGTATAGATGACGTCTATAGTATAGATGACGTCTATAGTATAGATGACGTCTATGGTATAGATGACGTCTATGGTATAGATGACGTCTATAGTATAGATGACGTCTATAGTATAGATGACGTCTATAGTATAGATGACGTCTATAGTATAGATGACGTCTATAGTATAGATGACGTCTATAGTATAGATGACGTCTATAGTATAGATGACGTCTATAGTATAGATGACGTCTATAGTATAGATGACGTCTATAGTATAGATGACGTCTATAGTATAGATGACGTCTATAGTATAGATAACGTCTATAGTATAGATAACGTCTTTAGTATAGATAACGTCTATAGTATAGATGACGTGTATAGTATAGATGACGTGTATAGTATAGATGACGTGTATAGTATAGATGACGTGTATAGTATAGATGACGTCTATAGTATAGATGACGTGTATAGTATAGATGACGTATATACTATAGATGATGTCTATAGTATAGATGACGTCTATAGTATAGATGACGTCTATAGTATAGATGACGTCTATAGTATAGATGACGTCTATAGTATAGATGACGTCTATAGTATAGATGACGTCTATAGTATAGATGACGTCTATAGTATAGATGACGTCTATAGTATAGATGACGTCTATAGTATAGATGACGTCTATACTATAGATGATGTCTATAGTATAGATGACGTCTATAGTATAGATGACGTCTATAGTATAGATGACGTCTATAGTATAGATGACGTCTATAGTATAGATGACGTCTATAGTATAGATGACGTCTATAGTATAGATGACGTCTATAGTATAGATGACGTCTATAGTATAGATGACGTCTAAAGTATAGATGACGTCTATAGTATAGATGACGTCTATAGTATAGATGACGTCTATAGTAGAGATGACGTCTATAGTATAGATGACGTCTATAGTATAGATGACGTCTATAGTATAGATGACGTCTATAGTATAGATGACGTCTATAGTATAGATGACGTCTATAGTATAGATGACGTCTATAGTATAGATGACGTCTATAGTATAGATGACGTCTATAGTATAGATGACGTCTATAGTACAGATGACGTCTATAGTATAGATGACGTCTATAGTATAGATGACGTCTATAGTATAGATGACGTCTATAGTATAGATGACGTCATCTGTACTATAGACGTCATCTATACTATAGACGTCATCTATACTATAGACGTCATCAATACTATAGACGTCATCTATACTATAGACATCATCTATAGTATAGACGTCATCTATACTATAGACGTCATCTATACTATACACGTCATCTATACTATAGACGTCATCTATACTATAGACGTCATCTATACTATAGACGTTATCTATACTATAGACGTTATCTATACTATAGACGTCATATATATTAAAGACGTCATCTATACTATAGACGTCATCTATATTATAGACGTCATCTATATTTTATAGACATCTATATTCTATATATCTATATTATAGACGTCATCTATACTATAGACGTCATCTATACTATAGACGTCATCTATACTATACACGTCATCTATACTATAGACGTCATCTATACTATAGACGTCATCTATACTATAGACGTCATATATATTAAAGACGTCATCTATACTATAGACGTCATCTATACTATAGACGTCATCTATATTATAGACGTCATCTATATTTTAGACGTCATCTATATTATAGACGTCATCTATACTATTGACGTCATCTATACTATAGACGTCATCTATACTATAGACGTCATCTATACTATAGACGTCATCTATACTATAGACGTCATCTATACTATAGACGTCATCTATACTATCTATATTATAGACGTCATCTATACTATAGACGTCATGTTTACTATAGACGTCATCTATACTTTAGACGTCATCTTTACTATAGACGTCATCTATACTAAAGACGTCATCTATACTATAGGCGTCATCTATACTATAGACGTCATCTATACTATAGACGTCATCTATACTATACAGACGTCATCTATACTATACAGACGTGATCTATACTATAGACGTCATCTATACTACAGACATCATCTATACTTTACACGTCATCTATACTATAGACGTCATCTTTACTATAGACGTCATCTATACTATACACGTCATCTATACTATAGACGTCATCTTTACTATAGACGTCATCTATACTATAGACGTCATCTATACTTTAGACATCATCTATACTATAGACGTCATCTTTACTATAGAAGTCATCTATACTATAGACGTCATCTTTACTATAGACGTCATCTATACTATAGACGTCATCTATACTATAGACGTCATCTTTCCTATAGACGTCATCTATACTATAGACGTCATCTATACTATAAACATCATCTATACTATAGACGTCATCTATACTATAGACGTCATCTTTACTATAGAAGTCATCTATACTATAGACGTCATCTTTACTATAGACGTCATCTATACTATAGACGTCATCTATACTATAGACGTCATCTTTCCTATAGACGTCATCTATACTATAGACGTCATCTATACTATAAACATCATCTATACTATAGACGTCATCTATACTATAGACGTCATCTGTACTATAGACGTCATCTATACTATAGACGTCATCTATACTATAGACGTCATCTATACTATAGACGTCATCTATACTATAGACGTCATCTATACTATAGACGTCATCTATACTATAGACGTCATCTATACTGTAGACGTCATCTATACTATAGACGTCATCTATACTATGGACGTCATCTATACTATAGACGTCATCTATACTATAGACGTCATCTATACTATAGACGTAATCTATACTGTAGACGTAATCTATACTATAGACGTAATCTATACTATAGACGTAATCTATACTATACACGTCATCTATACTATAGACGTCATCTATACTATAGACGTGATCTATACTATAGACGTGATCTATACTATAGACGTGATCTATACTATAGACGTGATCTATACTATAGACGTCATCTATACTATAGACGTCATCTATACTATAGACGTCATCTATACTATAGACGTTATCTATACTATAGACGTCATTTATACTATAGACGTCATCTATACTATAGACGTCATTTATACTATAGACGTAATCTATACTATAGACGTCATCTATACTATAGACGTAATCTATACTATAGACGTCATCTATACTATAATCGTGATCTATACTATAGACGTCATCTATACTATAGACGTGATCTATACTATAGACGTGATCTACACAATAGACGTCATCTATACTATAGACGTGATCTATACTATAGACGTGATCTATACTATAGACGTCATCTATACTATAGACGACATCTATACTATAGACGTCATCTATACTTTAGACGTCATCTATACTATAGACGTCATCTATACTATAGACGTCATCTATTTTATAGACGTCATCTATTCTATAGACGTCATCTATACTATAGACGTCATCTATACTATAGACGTCATCTATACTTTAGACGTCATCTATACTATAGACGTCATCTATACTATAGACGTAATCTATACTATATACGTCATCTATACTATAGACGTGATCTATACTATAGACGTCATCTATACTATAGACGTGATCTATACTATAGACGTCATCTATACTATAGACGTGATCTATACTAAAGGCGTCATCTATACTATAGACGTCATCTATATTATAGACGTCATCTATATTTTAGACGTCATCTATATTATAGACGTCATCTATACTATTGACGTCATCTATACTATAGACGTCATCTATACTATAGACGTCATCTATACTATAGACGTCATCTATACTATAGACGTCATCTATACTATAGACGTCATCTATACTATAGACGTCATCTATACTATAGACGTCATCTATACTATCTATATTATAGACGTCATCTATACTATAGACGTCATGTTTACTATAGACGTCATCTATACTTTAGACGTCATCTTTACTATAGACGTCATCTATACTAAAGACGTCATCTATACTATAGGCGTCATCTATACTATAGACGTCATCTATACTATAGACGTCATCTATACTATACAGACGTCATCTATACTATACAGACGTGATCTATACTATAGACGTCATCTATACTACAGACATCATCTATACTTTACACGTCATCTATACTATAGACGTCATCTTTACTATAGACGTCATCTATACTATACACGTCATCTATACTATAGACGTCATCTTTACTATAGACGTCATCTATACTATAGACGTCATCTATACTTTAGACATCATCTATACTATAGACGTCATCTTTACTATAGAAGTCATCTATACTATAGACGTCATCTTTACTATAGACGTCATCTATACTATAGACGTCATCTATACTATAGACGTCATCTTTCCTATAGACGTCATCTATACTATAGACGTCATCTATACTATAAACATCATCTATACTATAGACGTCATCTATACTATAGACGTCATCTTTACTATAGAAGTCATCTATACTATAGACGTCATCTTTACTATAGACGTCATCTATACTATAGACGTCATCTATACTATAGACGTCATCTTTCCTATAGACGTCATCTATACTATAGACGTCATCTATACTATAAACATCATCTATACTATAGACGTCATCTATACTATAGACGTCATCTGTACTATAGACGTCATCTATACTATAGACGTCATCTATACTATAGACGTCATCTATACTATAGACGTCATCTATACTATAGACGTCATCTATACTATAGACGTCATCTATACTATAGACGTCATCTATACTGTAGACGTCATCTATACTATAGACGTCATCTATACTATGGACGTCATCTATACTATAGACGTCATCTATACTATAGACGTCATCTATACTATAGACGTAATCTATACTGTAGACGTAATCTATACTATAGACGTAATCTATACTATAGACGTAATCTATACTATACACGTCATCTATACTATAGACGTCATCTATACTATAGACGTGATCTATACTATAGACGTGATCTATACTATAGACGTGATCTATACTATAGACGTGATCTATACTATAGACGTCATCTATACTATAGACGTCATCTATACTATAGACGTCATCTATACTATAGACGTTATCTATACTATAGACGTCATTTATACTATAGACGTCATCTATACTATAGACGTCATTTATACTATAGACGTAATCTATACTATAGACGTCATCTATACTATAGACGTAATCTATACTATAGACGTCATCTATACTATAATCGTGATCTATACTATAGACGTCATCTATACTATAGACGTGATCTATACTATAGACGTGATCTACACAATAGACGTCATCTATACTATAGACGTGATCTATACTATAGACGTGATCTATACTATAGACGTCATCTATACTATAGACGACATCTATACTATAGACGTCATCTATACTTTAGACGTCATCTATACTATAGACGTCATCTATACTATAGACGTCATCTATTTTATAGACGTCATCTATTCTATAGACGTCATCTATACTATAGACGTCATCTATACTATAGACGTCATCTATACTTTAGACGTCATCTATACTATAGACGTCATCTATACTATAGACGTAATCTATACTATATACGTCATCTATACTATAGACGTGATCTATACTATAGACGTCATCTATACTATAGACGTGATCTATACTATAGACGTCATCTATACTATAGACGTGATCTATACTATAGGCGTCATCTATACTATAGACGTCATCTATACTAAAGACGTCATCTATACTATAGACGTCATATATACTATAGACGTCATCTATACTATAGACGTCATCTATACTATAGACGTCATCTATAATACTATAATCGTGATCTATACTATAGACGTCATCTATACTATAGAAGTGATCTATACTATAGACGTCATCTATACTATAGACGTGATCTATACTATAGACGTCTATAGACGTCTATAGAAGTCTATAGTATAGATGGCGTCTATAGTACAGTTGACGTCTATAGTATAGATGACGTCTATAGTATAGATGACGTCTATAGTATATGTTAACCATCTGTCTCATTACTTTAGGACTACACTGTATGACGAGTGATAAAATCCCGATCACTCGGTTAGGTAGCAGGAGAAAATACATCTGCGCAAGCAGCTCGACTGAGTGAAGATGGTGGTTGAGTAGATTGCGATTCATTCCATATCATCGGTTGCGGGCGCTCGGTCGAGTTTGTCTAACAGTCGCGGGTTAAGGATAGTTTATATAAGGACATCTTCAAACAAATCAGTTGTTGTTGTTAGTTAATATATCAGAAGTGGGATTAACCGAAAAAAATAGGAAATAAATAAATAAAAACAGTGATACGTGCGTATATGAAACAGTTTTTTTTTGATAGGCTCTTCAGTGCCAGTGCGGTGCAGCTGCAACCTCCTTGTTTTTTTTTGCCGTTGCCTTGTCTTGTGTGTGTATCTATCGCCGAACGAACGGTTTGAGTGAGTGCGAATATTTTTTTTGCTTTTGTTTTTTTTTCGTGGTTGTGTGGTGTCTGCTCCTGCTGCCTTCCTTCATAACTGCGCGCGTTGCCAAACGGGGGAAAAAAAAAAAAAGAAAAAAAGTACAAAGATGAATAACTTAAAACAAGAGCTCCAGGCATTAAAAAAGAAAAATGCGGAGCTAGAGAAGGAAGTGGCTGCTATCCGTCGAGGCAGTAGTGCGACCACAAGCGACACTTCCAGCTGTCCGGGTTGCTCCTCGGTTAGATTCGGGAGTGAGGAGATAAAACTGTTAATTCCGGCATTTAATCCCTCGCGAGGTGCAAGTGCGGAAGAGTGGGTCACTTTGATTGACCATTTAAGTCAAGTATATGACTGGGATGACCGTTCAACCCTTTTATATGCGTCCTTGCGGGTGGAGGAGGCAGCGGCACAGTGGCTGGCGGCACAGAGAGGGCATATCACAAGCTGGACTCACTTTAAAACCAGCTTGGTGATAGATTTCCCCTCTCTGGAAGACGAGACTGATGTGCTGGTGAGCCTTATGAAGAGGCAGAAGCAGCCAGACGAAAGCTACGAGAGCTACGTTTATGCGATGCTTGCACTGGGCAAGCGCTGTAAGTTGGCAACAAAATCAATCATTAGTTTCATTATTTCGGGGTTGGGCGACAGTGCGTTGATGGATAACGTCACTATGTCAAAATGTGAGTCCATTGGTGAGCTGCTCCAGCTTTTGAAGTCCCTCTCCAGGGTAAGAGAGCAAGCGAGCAGCCGACAAAAATTTAACACCACAGCTACCAAGAGTAAGAGCCAACTAATGTCGCCAGGGCCATCTACTAACATACGAAGAGATATAACCTGCTTCAAGTGCAGGAAGGATGGTCATTACGCGCGTGATTGTAGGGTTGATTATCACCAACCATCAATGACCAAGGTTTGTTTTAATTGTAAGGAGCCAGGCCACTTCGCGCGTAACTGTCGTGCAGCAAAAAGGCGCCCTTTTGCACCAGTCAATGAACCACCACATAAAATTCGTCGCCTTCTGCAGAACCAGGGTGATGGGGGTTTGACGAAGAAAATAAAGGTAGGCGATTTCGCAATCACAGTTTTCTTAGACCTTGGTGCCGATTGCTCAACGATAAGATTGGAGGACGCAATTAAAACTGATTTTAGACGGGAATCTTGCAACGTGACGCTCAACGGATTCGGAGGTGGCACTACAAGCTCCACCGCAAAAACTCATCAAGCTGTTACAGTCGGGGATGTTACCATGGCCGTTGACATATATATCGTCGACAATGATGATCAAGACGTGCCGATGATTCTAGGACGAAACTTCCTTGATTCCCCTGGTGTACGTGTTATCAAAGAATTCGGTTCGCTCGAGGTAAAAAGCGTTGATCGTCCATTGTGACTCGATGTAATGTCTGGTTCCGTTGCAGAAAAAGTACCCATTGAGTATAAAGACTTAGAATACGGTGAGAACTTGGAAATTGAAACTAAAGAAAAACTATTAAGCCTTGTTAATAAATATCGGGATTGTTTTGCTACCTCGCTTAGTGAACTCGGTAAAACTGGTTCAGTCGAAATGAAAATTAACTTAAAAAACGATAAAATTGTAAGGTATAAACCATATCGAATTGCGTGTTGTGAGTCAATCGAGCTCAAAAAAATTATTAAAGAATTACTCTCAAATGACATAATCGAAGATTCATCATCTGAATATGCAAGTCCAGCACTACTTGTTAAGAAAAATGGTACTTTTAGAATGTGCGTGGATTATAGGCGTTTAAATGACATTACCGTGCGCGAAAACTTTCCGACACAGAATATTGAAGAGCAGATCAGTCAAATGGCTGGCAGCAAGATTTTTGTTGTTCTTGATATGATGAGCGGCTACTATCAAATAGCCGTTAAGGAAGAGTGCAGACATTTAACTGCTTTTGTTACCCCTCATGGCCATTATCAATTTAAACGTGTTCCGTTCGGTTTGACCAACGCTCCGGCGACATTTATGCGCCTGTTGTATTTAGTTATGCGTCGCGTACAATCAGAGAATATTCTCGTTTATATGGACGATATTGCTTTGTTCGGTCAGGATGTGGAAGAGATTTTTGTAAACCTAGAGAGACTTCTTATGGTATTGAAAGAATTTAATTTGACCCTTAACCTCTCCAAGTGCAAGTTTTTCTTAAAAAAATTGACTTGTCTTGGTCATGAAGTAAGCGGTGATGGTATTAGACCTGGTAATCTGAAAGTTCAAGCCGTGGAATCATTTCCTATCCCTACCGAGACTAGGCACGTTAGACAATTTTTAGGCTTATCTGGGTATTTCAGACGGTGTATACCTAAGTATGCGGACATCGCAGCTCCCTTACACCAATTGCTTAAAAAGGATTCAAAGTTTGCCTGGACTGAGACTCAACAAAAAGCTTTTGATATTTTAAAATCTAAATTATGTGAATCGCCCATTCTCGTGATGTATAATCCAATTCTTGAGCACGAGCTTCACACCGACGCGTCCGCTTTAGGCCTCGCTGGCGTTCTGTTGCAATTAAATAAGTCCGACGAAAAGCAAGCAGTTTCCTATTTTAGCCGAGCTACTTCAGATTCAGAAAAGAAATTTCACAGCTATGAGTTAGAAGCGTTGGCCGTGGTGGAATGTCTTCAACGTTTTCGATATTATTTGTTGGGAAAGAGGTTTACTATTTATACCGACTGCAATTCGTTAAAAATCGAATTCCCAGGATAGCCCGCTGGTGGCTTAGAATTCAAGAGTTCAACTTTAAATTGGAATACAGGACAGCTTACCAGATGCATCATGCAGACGCTCTCAGCCGTAATCCAACAGGAGAAGCAGTTGAGATGGATGAAGCCGGGTTCAACATTAATATTGTGGGGACGGAGGAATCTGATTGGGTCGCCACTTTGCAGTACAAAGATCAAGAGCTTAATGAAATCAAACAGACTTTACAGAGCAGCGATAAGAAAGGTGCAAAGAAGAAATCTCTCCAGAAAGAATATTGTTTGAAGTCCGGTCGTCTTTTTAAAATAACATCTGATGGTCCACGTTTTGTTATACCACACGGCGTTCGTTGGAGAATTATTAAAACTTCGCATGATGATATAGGTCATTGTGGTATAGACCGTACCATTGAACACATTCGGAAACAATACTGGTTTCCAAAAATGCGACGCATTGTTCAAAAATATCTTTCCAGTTGTGTCCCCTGCTTGTACAACAAACGCGCAAAAGACGAGTCAAGATATCAGATTCATCCGATCGAAAAGCATCCAATTCCATTCTTTACTGTACACATTGATCATCTCGGACCTTATGTTAAGAGTTTAAAAGGAAATCAGTATGTGTTGGCCTTAATCGACTCTTTCAGCAAGTTTGTGATCATAAGAGCCGTAAAGGACACCACTGCTAAAGCGGTAGTTCGAATTCTTACAGATTTAACGCAATTTTTTGGGTTACCCTCTCGCATTATCTCGGATAAGGGAACGGCGTATACCGCAAAGTTATTCAACGCCTATTGCAATGAAAATGGAATCAAACACATATCGACTGCAGTTTGCACACCCCGTGCTAATGGACAAATTGAACGATACTTCCGCACTATTGGCACTGCAGTTTCAACTATGGCAGCACGAACGGATGGACGGGATTGGGATGCTAACTTACCTGCCATACAATGGGGATTAAACTGTCTCAAACATCGGAAACAAATCAAACACCACAGGAGATTCTATTCGCCTTCAAACCAAGGAATTCGCTGAAAAACCAATTAAGCCTAGTCTTACAAGGCGATGACTCCGACGATGAAGAAGATAACATCCCATTAGATGTTTTACGGGACCGAGTCAGACAGCGAGTTGAGACGTTGCAAGCGAAACAAGCCGAAAAGTATAACTTAACTCACCGTGAGCCGCAAACGTACCAGGTTGGGGATATGGTGCTAATACGAGCTGCCTATACAGCTACTGGCCAATCAAGAAAACTTTTACCCCGGTTTAAGGGACCGTATGAGGTCAAATGTATCCTATCAAATGACCGATACGTAATTGCAGATTCCGCCGTGACTCAGGTGTCACAGAGACCATATGAGTCGGTCCATTCTGCGGATCGTTTGAAACCATG
>CANQKQ010000013.1:0-29692 GCA_947623515.1 Neoascia interrupta
GGGGACCGTGAAAAAGAACAAGTTTTTTTTTAGGTGACGATGGCAGGATTCGAACCCAGACCTCCGGCGTAGTAAGCACACACACTAACCACTACGCCAGGGCACCCACCCCACCCTATAAATAATAAATAATACCACAGATACCGCAGAAATAAGCTTATCCTGAAGGTTTACTATTGATTTGTTGCGCGATGTTGGACACCAATATATTTTTAGGTTAATAATATTACTCGCGTCTTAACGTTTTGAATTGAATGCAATTTGATGCAGTTTAGCTGTTAAAAAATCCAGTCGCAGGTTGGAGATAGTTTTAAGAAGTTATTTTGAGCAATTTGTAACGTGCTAAGGTGGTTTTATGCACACTGGAGATCCGTAAAATAATATGGCCTGAAAAACTGCATAGAAAATAAACAGCTTAGACTGGATTTGTTCGTCAAGCTGAGTTTCCTAAAGTAGTTCGTTCGATTTATCTTCGCTAAGGTTTCGTCGTGGAGTTGAATTCCTGTTTTATGGACACCCTTATAATGTGGTAACATTACAAGAGAGGAAGGAACCAAAGTAGGAAGAGGAAAGGTGATGATGCACTTTGGTTTTAAATTGCTTACGGCATAACCTACTAAAAAATCCTCTTACGTGGGATTTTATTTCTGCGTAAACAAATTGTTCAGAAATGAAAAACTGGGGAAACGATGTTTAAACTGGAACAAAAGCTCGCTCAATTTTAAAATAGCAAGAATCATCTTCGTGATGTAATTGCATCGCAAATCTCTCTCTCCAAACAAAATTAATAGCTGATGTTGATAAAATTTCTCTGAGCTGGAGACACCAATGTGCACCACGCCCTTAGGTACCTAAAAAGGTACAAGTTAAGTGCGTTCACTTAACCTCATGAAGTCCAAGTTGTTCCACTTGAGCATCCCAAACCAAAAGTAGTTAAAAAGTGGAAATTAATAGCCTCCGGCAAGACAAAAAATAAAATTCGTGACCTCCTTTAATGAAAAACCGTTTAAACTTCCTCGCACTGATAACCAACGCGCATAACACTCAAAGCCAAGAGCTCACCTCAGGAAAATTTTTCCTAATCAAGGATAAGACCTCCCCAGTTGGTGGCGATAAAATCACATCAAACAACGAAGAATCCCTTCCAATACCACGAAAAGCTAACCTCACTGATAATGTCCATCGTCCCTCCGTGAGTACTTCTTGCACAAATTTTATTTGTCGTTTGTGTTATTAGAAAATTGGGTAAATATTGTCCCCAGGATATTTCGAAGAAAAACAACAGAAAGAAAAACTCCTCTTCTCACGAAACTCTCTCTCTCGCCAATAGTGTTAAATTTGTTTGATGGTATCGCACCATCCTTGCGGCAAAAAAAATAACGAAAACTCACAAAAGCCGTCTCCCATTTCAAAGAAATTAAAAAAAAAATTGAAAAGGCAGTCAGAAGACTCCCCCCTTTTGCTCTAACCGGGAGATTAGTATGTCAAGTCACGTTTATTGCCGTATTTAAGCGGCACCAAAACGCAAATTTGTTTGCTAAACAGCGACAATGGAAAAAAAAGAGCTGAATTTTACAGAGGAACACAGCAAGGAGTCGTGTCGTCCTGCGGCGAAAAGTTCCCTTTTCTACATAAAAAAAATATATGCAATAATCATAAAAACGTTTCGACCAACAAGAAGCGCCCGGCTTGAAGCAGCAACAGTCAGCATCAACATCATGTCCTTAGGCCGATATTATGGACGCGGCCATATAATAGCACGGTGAAGCGCAGGAAATAGGCCAACGGATCGACCGACACAAAGGACAAAGTTCGGCCAGATAAACGCTGCACAAAACCGAGATAAAGTGTCACAGTACCGTGTCGTTGTGACAACCATTACGTGTGTTCCGTTGCCATGGCACAGGCGACAGCCAAAGAGTCCTTGTTTTATTGAACGCTTTTACCTTGATCTTGAGAACAGCACTCGATTCACCGCAATTTGGCCGCAAGCGAAAACATGAAAAACTAAAAGAATACACTCCTCTCGTCAGAGCACAGGGATTGTCAGGTCGAACGAGTCCTTGCGTCCCATGAAAGTGTATGCCGGCACAAATGTGCAAAGTTAACTGCTCCACACCCTGCATCGCACCGTACTCGTTGTGGACAATCACCGATGTTGGCTAGGAGCACTCTTGTTCTTTCTGTGTGTCTGTCTCTGGGGATATTTTCAATCTTTGGAAAATTAACTTCATATCCTGCGGGCCGGTGTGTCCTTTAACTATTTGTATAGTTTGTTTTACAGTGGGAATTTTTCTCTGCTGGTCCTTTCTTTCTTTTTCTCCCCCTGTGTTCCAAGTTTGTTTGGCTGTTTCCTTTAACGGTATTAATTTATAATGAAACGCATTGTAGTAGTTCAGGTTAATTAGGTGAAGTTCTGGGGGCACACACGAGACACCGCCGGCTGTTTGTTGGCACCCAGATGGTTGGTGGAAGTGTTGTTGTGTGACACAAGATGTGGAAACTTAATTTAAACTTTGAGGTTAGTTTTGATTTTATGCGCAGCTGAAGAGTTTTGAAGGGAAATTTGATGATGGCTATCAGCGTTAAAATTTGGTCCTTCGAGCCGGATAGCGGTGTCACTGCGCTCATTCCTTTTCATTTTCACGGGTTTTTCGTTTGGAAAATTTGCTTCGCGATGAAATTAGCGCACGTGACCTCGCGTATTGACTTTTCTCAAAACATTTTGTTTTAATTGACAAATAGCAAAGTATGTACTAGTCGACATTATTTGGTCAAAAAATGTCCCCTCATCCGTTGTTTTTGCAAACAGTTTGTGAAATTCCAGCAGCGAATCGTTTCGGTGACACAATGAAAAGCTGTTAATACGGAATATATCAGCGGCACAGAGCAACTAGCACCAATCAAGGCAACTAACGAGTCCTGAAATCGTGTAGAATGAATTCGTACACCGGAAAACTAGCCGAGCGCGCGGGCGGGCGGTGTCCTGATGCAACATTCCACACAAAGAGCGCTGCAAATCGAAAAACAAATACCTACCACTCTAGTTAGTGGCTTCCTTGCATAATTAAATTTGCGTGCATTAGGCGGTCGGTTCCCCGCCCAATGAAGTCGACTTTTGGCCGGGCTAGAAAACGAGTGCCACACTGATATGGTGTGGTTTTGCGGTGGGAATGTGTGTTTGCTGTCAGCTTTTTGGCCCAAATGATCCTTCGTTTGTTTAGCTATTCCGTGCGGAGGAGCAGAGTAGGTATGTAGTGGAGACGGTGTTCGTTTTAGGCATCCTTTGAATTTAGTGCTTTTGCGTTTTATTTTAAATGAACTAGATTGGTGGCGAGTATTTTCCGAGCGATTTTCATCAACCTTTTGTGAGTGAATTTATTCAACTGTGAAGGAGGACAAGTACACAGCATGTGTACTGTGCTGTGCTGATAATTTAAATGAAATTTTCGTTGTTTTTTTCGGTCTTCCTAATTGTAAGAATTTTAAATAGCGTTTGACGAAAGCATTAGAAACTTCAATTAAAACTGGAGAAAGGCCTCATTGTACAGTGTTGACCTAGATCGAAAATCGAACATTGTCAGAATTTCTAATGTCTTGGCGATTTTGAACAAAGGTTTCGACTAAGCTATAACCAATGCGCTATTTAGTTCCTAATTCAGTTCCTAAAACCTGAAAAGCTTTCAAAATAGGCTCACCCAAAACATTCTTCTGTTAAGTTCGGCAGGGTTTATCCCTAAAGCAGTCGTCTACATGCCATTGTCAAATGTGAAAGATCTCCCAATAGCGACTTCCGAACTTTGACAGTTAAAAGATATAATAATTGTTGCAGTCCATTTTCAACAAATCAACATGAAATCATAAAAATGTTTTTATTAAAATTGTTAAATATATGATTTTGGTCGAAAAATCATATTCTATGAATGAATGAGCTATGAATGAGCTCTTGAATAAACGAAATTGTCGTATTTGGACCAGTCCACATAAGATCCTAGAGCTTCCAAAGCGTTCCGAAAATTATTGTTTGGTGTGGGGTTTGAGCTGGCGGTGCATAGATCTATTTTCGCATTTTAAAAATGTATGGAAATATACAGTAGACCTTACAGCAAATTCTAAAATGTTTCACACAGAAACTTTCGAATATTTAAAAAAATCAAATTTGCACTTCTAAGCCTTTCAAATAATTTTGGTGACGCCCGTACAGTTCGATGTTATATCTCCACCTCCACTCTCCGTATGCAGACGGCATCATAATCGTTCGAAGAATTTTTGTCTCGAAGCAGCCTAAAGTGTTTTCATCCGCCTATGACAGGGTCCATGCTTCTGCACCGTAAAGCAGGACTGAGATGATATGGGTCTTACACTTGTAAACTTTAATTGCTCGAGAAACAGCGATAGAAAAGAGTTATCCTTCGTTTGATTTCAGCGCTGGTGTCATTGTCTGAATTGATAGCGGAACCTAGGTAGACAAAGTCCCTAACTACCTCAAAGTTAAAGCTGTCGATCGTGATGTTTTGGTCCAAGACCTCGGTGTTGGGTGTCTTCTCTTGATGACTTGGTTTTACACGCGTTGACTGCTTAACCCATATTCGCCACTTCCGGCCCAATACTCATAAAGGCTGCATTGACACCACGCTTTGTTCTTCCGATTATATCACTGTCGTCTGCGTACGCGAGTAGTTGAACGGACTTTTGAGAGATTGTGCCTCTGGTAATTGTGCGGGAGTTCTGCACAATTCTCTCAAGTATGATATTGAGGCTTGAGTCTTCAAAACGGCAATTTTGAAATTTTTAAATTGCATTCAGCTTGCGTTGTTTAAAAAGATCGTCATTATAGTCAGCAACCTTTAAAAAATCGGTTTTCGAAAATTTCTGAGTAAAATCTTCGAAGTTTTTGAATATTCCAAGCTCGCTATGGTTTTGCATAAAATCTCGGAAGATGGACTATGCCCGTTATTTATTTTAAAGTGAAACTTAATACTGTTTAGGGGATAGACGGGAAGATATACCTTCTTTTGACCTTTTTTATAATTTTTTAAAATTTTAATATATGAAACAACTATTTTGAATATTCCTCAATTCTCGTCAGAATTTGGTCCAAAAGCCACTAGCATTGGAAGTTTTTTTTTACATTTTATGGGAACCGGTTTTTGCGTGAACGGTAAAATAAACTCCTTTTTTATTTCGCTTATTAAAAAGGCTTAGAAAAACTTAGGTTAGAAACAGCAAATAAAAAGTTCTTTTTTTGACTCCATTTGCTTTCTTTTTGTAAACTTGGTACTTCTACCAAATCTGAACAAGATCGCTGTTACCGTTAAGATACTAGAAGCTTTAAAAGAAGTGTTTTTGAACGTTTTTTCATGCATTTTTCGAAAATGCGTCAAAACGGCAGTGTTAAGGCTTTTTCAGAAAAATATGATTAAGCAATTGGTTTAGTTTTGAGTTGCTTTAAACGTGTGTTCAACAGCGGCTTTATGCACGAAGCGGTTCCAGGGTTTTGACCTCAAACAATTTGAAAAACGTCATTCATTTTTAACTGTTCATTTTTCAAAAACTTTTCAATATTTTCAAAAAATTATATTTTCCAAAGAAGTTCAGTATTTACTGAACCCCAGTTTCGTTCTTTTCCAGCATACATGGTTGAGAAGTTGGCCCTGGTTCACCTCGAGCTGTTGCGCCACTCTATGATTTATTTATATTTTCGTTCTTTTCTAGTTCTTACCTACTCAACGTCTTAAAACAAGTATTGAAAAACATGTAATCCATTTTTTCATGAAACTTCGAACCGGAATATAATCATTATTTCTGCTTAAAAAAATTGGAGTCCGATTGCCCGTCCGACTATTTGAACCATGTGTAAACAAGTTTTCGTACTTTAAGTCCAGTGAAATATGTCAAAATACAGGTTGGACTTTTATAAAAGTCTCGCAAAGCTGAGTTTTGGAACAAAGCTTGGATGTTGTCGTTCTCATCAAAATGCCAAAAAGCCCCATCGATCCAGGTCGGTCAAAAAAATTTTGGGGAGTCAAACACAATTTCTGCCAATAGAGATTAAATAACTTTTATAATTTATTATATATTCGATTCTAATTTCTTCTTAATTTTTATTTATTTTCAGGACGAAAAGCGACAACTTCTTCAGACATAAGGTGAGTAATTTGCAAGTATTTATTCACTTTTCTCTTCTTATGCAATGGAAGTGAGTAGGTACCTACGCATACCTACTAAAAAACTTTTAAAAAACGGGACAAGGCAAACCCACCCATCTTTTGAGTTTATTTCCTTGTTGTAGCATCTTTTGTCAAACATCTTAGGATCCTTCAGGTCCGTAACCTCGTTTTAACTTGGGCTAGAATGTTTGCTCAAGGCGTTGCTTTACCGCTAATTTGCACTAAATTACCGCAGCCTAACCGCAACATCTAATAGACAAACCTCTAAAGCCAACATCAGTCAACTAAAAATACGATTATCCAACAATTAAACATAAGCCAGATCCTTTCTGCCCTCCTACCGTGTCTTGTCGGCAAGAGGCATCATTTCATTTGCGGCTAATTGACTTCAACCGTAACCTTAGTTTTAATGAAAGCGATTACTTCTCTTCTGCGCTCAACCCTCAAAGGTCCTTTGAATACCCCACTTAACAGCCAACACGTCGTCGTCGTTCGTCGGTCGTCTAGCACATCCACAAACACCAAGCCGCATGGAAAAGCAGCTTATCAGTTTACTTGGCCCTCCCTCATTTTAACCACACAGCCACACTTAGCACACACTTAAGTTGTTAATAGTTACCGTAAATTGTTTAATGAAAACGCCGTTAAGACACACCAAGCGACTGAGGGAATCCTTTTATTACTTGCACTTGCTTTAAGAACAAGCAAAGGTATAAGGTTGACACGCTCCTTGGAGTTCCTTTTCATCAAGAGCAACCACCTCAACCCCACTTGGCAGTGAAATTAATTAACATCACACGGCAAACATTGGCGCAAAGAAAAGCCCAACAAGGATCTATGAACGGGAAGGATATCTTGCTCGTGCACACACGCGAAGTGCAGCACATTTAAGGTAGGTTTTCTCTAGTGCCTACTCTGAGCACACAGTCTGTATAGGGTCTTCTGTTCAAATTAAGGGTAAGCGAGGCATATTGAGCGTCGCGCTCACTTAATGTGTGTGTCCTTGTAGGAGAGCCGCCCAGTGCTTTTTGCATGATTAGGTAATCGTATCACGTCTGGCAAAAGGATTTGTTTGTTAATGTTGCTATTAACACCATCGGCGCTGGGGTACAGATAGGATTTTACCACCTGTAGGGAGAGTCCTCAAAGCATGCTCTTTCTTGAGAGTCGTTGAACGTAACGACGGGCCATTATCGGTTACAATTCGAGGAGAATTCGCGCTCATTATGAAGTTGAAATTGCACACACGAAGCAATTTTCGAAACAACGAAGCCACAAGGATTACACTCAAATGTGGTTCCTTTCACATTCTCAAGGCAACCAGGAAGAAAATATTAATGTGCAATGTTCGTGTAGATTCCAGCTGTCATCGGTTATCGTCCGCAACGAAACAGGAACTCACCGATGATGTCCAGGATGGGTTTATTTGTTGTGACACTTGTTTGTTGAATCGTCGAGCTTCTCCTTTATTTCATTGACGTGTTTTTTCTTTTCTTGCGTCTTCTCTTCGGCTTATCATTATGTCCTGCTGGTGTATATGTTATTTAATTTTGTTTGATTGAGGATGTCACATGCGCTGGATATCTGGATCAACAGATGAACACCTTGTACACACGCATGCCACACGGTAAACACAGCAAGCAAAACACTGAAGGACATTTTTGTCATCGTGTCTTGTTTTTTATATTTAGCTGGCGTGGATATATTTTATTTATTTCTTGTACTGTTGCCAGGGTGTGCTAAGAAGACATTGGTCCCTAGGGAGGATTTATAAAAGAAATCAAGATGATGAATGACACGAATCCTTGCTGTGAGCGTTTTGTGGGATTTTAAAAGCTGCCTGTTCTCTGATATGTGAGCTTAGGTGGGATTAGTGTTTTTCTGTTGTTTTGATCTGCAACACAATTAAGTTAATAAAATGTATTTTTGAAGACTTTGGTGTTTAGGAAAATAGGTATATATACACTGGCCAGGTAACTAAGGCAGGTTGAAATAAGTTCATTTAAATCCCTTCGCTAATACACGATGAAAGTTAATTTAATTGAAAGTAGAGTCCTCTTAAAAATTGGCAAAGAAGATCGATCACTGGTAATTTTTCGGCTGGAAATGTAAATGTGTTTGTTTAATTTGCTTACTTCAGTGCCGCTTCAGTCCTGGATGGCCTCAACCAACAAGCTTCGGCAGCCTCCTCTGTCTCAAGCAAGACATCTGCAGTCATTCCATAATTTTCCAAAATATTAGGAACAGTTTCTTCGTCTAAAAGTTTCTTAAAAAAGTGAACAAGCAGGTTCATAAAAGCCAGGCGATGAGTTTTTTTTTAGAACTCCACTGGGATGCCTTAAAATCCTTCCGACTTTCTTCTTATCCTTCTATGCGTGGCTTCGAGCTGAAGATGGTATCGGGCTGATCTGATTCGGAAAAACCGCGTAATAGAAAGCCGATTAAGGTCGAAAGAGATGCCAAAAGTTCTGGTTGTAGATGACGCTTGCATTAAGCGCGCTACAACACAGTTCTGATAGTGTTACAATCTGTCTGAAGGGCAAAAGATCTGTCGCCCTGTTCCTTGCATTCATTATCAAACAAATCAGCATGTTGCTTTTCATATGTACTATTGAGATGTTAACCCTACAAACGTCTAAATAGCTCTTATAACGCTCTGGTTAGTCCCATAAGACAGCATCAGGTTCTTGTTGTAACATCCTAAAAAATTCTTACTGATTCTTTATGAAATAAAACTCTATTATCGCTTAGCTCTTGTAAAACGAGTATATTTAATTTAAATTTTTTTTTTTAACTCTACTCTTAAACTTTATAATAATTATTGCTCATAACAAGAGTATTAAAAAAGCTCGATTCAGCAGCTCTTGTTAAGGGACGTTTACTCTCACAAACAGAGCAAAGTTATTGTAATGAATTTATAACAAGCTCTCATAACAAAACCTTTAGCTATTTAAGAAAACTAATTTTTTTCGGGCATTGTCTGTAACCAAAGTTGCACTTTTTTCATACCGTATTGTTCGCCATCGAACAAATATATGTGTTCATTTAATAAAAGCATCTTGCTCTCTTTTCGTCTCTATGTTCCTATGATTTTATACGCAAACTGAAAATTGTTTTCGCAGAATTTAAGCAATGGGAGTACAGCTCCCATAAAAATATTCAGCGAGCCTTTAACTTAGAGTTTCCCTTAGTCATGGATTGGTCCTCCTGATTTGCAGGGCCGTAAAATGTGTGGAAAAAAGTTTGCCGAGACTCAAAACATTTCTGTCTTGCTGTCTTGACAAAACAGTGCTGTCTTGACGTCCCATTCCATAGGATAGAACATAGGAGGTATATTAAGTTTGGTTCATAGTTTGTAACATAGAGAAATATGTAATCACCGTAGACTCCAATACCTTAAAAGCATATGGTCGAGACCGAATAGAAAGTCGAATGAGCCATGTCCGTCCGTCCGTCCGTCCGTATGCCGGTAGTTGTTAGGTCTTAAATTTTGAGATAGGAACTTAAAGGTTGACATCTGTTCTTTCTAGGTCCCGAAGCAGTACGAAAAGTCTAAACATTTTTGAAATCCACCCACTGACACGCCCACTTTACTTATTACCATGAAAATTCAAAGTTGTGATAGGAAGCTGAAATTTGGTACGCAGTAGGGTGGTTGCAGGGGGTCGGTAGTTGCAATACGAGGTTGTAATATGATGGAGACCGAATTGTAAGCCGAATGAGCTATGCTTGTCCCGACGTGTGTCGGTAGCTTAAATTTTGAGCTAGAAACTTAGTGTAAAAAATGTTTGAAATCCCGCCAATGACACGGCCACTTTACTTATTAGCGTAAAAAATTAAAGTTGTCGTAGGAAGCTGAAATTTGGTACGCAGTAGGGGTATGATCGAGACCGCATTGTAAGTCGAAAGAGCTATGTGCGTACCAACGTGTGTCGGTAGTATTTAGGCCTTAAATTTTAAGCTAGGAACTTGAAACTAACTGAAGTACAAGTGAAAAAAATATTTAAAATCCGCCCCTATGACACGCCCACTTTACTTACTAGCATGAAAAATCAAAATTGTCGTAGGGCGCTCAAACTTGGTCTGCAGTATCTTTGTTTGAGATTGTAACCCGCCAACTAGTTTTTCGTCGCTTTTCTTAAAAAAAATTATAAGTTTGCCTAAAATAGCAGAATAAGTAGAACTTTATTGCTAAAGTCAGAATTTTGAGAGCAAACTTCTGACACTAAAACTGAAACCTCAGATACATAAAAAAAGTAAATAAAAAATAAACTTAAAGACAGTAATCTTGTGATGGCGCTGTATGCCATTAAATAGACTTTAAATGTCATTTATTAATATGATAAATGCTCTCTTTTCGTTCTTATCCCATACCTCAAAGATTTAAAAAAATTTTAGCAACAAAACATTATTTAAATTATACATCATAAATTATAATTTCCTCTCCCTTTGATAACTCCCATAAAAACTGTCATAGTCTTACTATGAGACTGCAAGAGTTTTTATAGGAAAGTCAAAGTATTTTTATAGGACCAAAATAGCCCCTGTAAGTGGTTCATTTAACTCCTCTAAGGCTCAAGTAACTACTCTCATAGCACTCTATGAGAGATAATTTCCTCGCCTGGAAGTTCTTGGAAATTACTCTCATAAGACTCTTGTAGTAGAGCCTTATGGGAGGAAAAATGTAAGTTCTGTTTCGAGAGGAAGATTTGGTGTCGCTTTGCAATGTTTTCGTGTTCAGTCGTACAGTCTTTGTGTAAACTCAGATTATATTTTCTCGTCTTTTGTCTATTTGATTCCGTTCGCGATGTCTTTACATTAAAAGGGTAGTTATAACGCTTTTAATTGTAAGCCCATTCCAAAAAAAATCTCCTTTAAGTAGATAATTTAAAACTCGTGTAACAGGCTGACTGTGGACCAGGCTGACTGTGGACATAGCTTTGAGGAGTCTAATAGGAGCTTAAATGTTAGCTTGGATCTTGGAGCTACTGTTTTTACTTTAAACAGTCGTGAAAGAAACTTACAATTTAAAGGCTTATAGCAAAATATTAGATTTAACAAATCCTACAAGAGTTAAATGTACCCTAAAAAGCTTGTATGTAATGAATATTGGGCCCACAGCCTGCATGGTTAAACGTAGCCAGATCAATAAAGTTCTTGCATTTTTTTTCTTGCATCTTGCAACTTGCATTTTATCTCATACTTAAGAGACAATTGCCTTGGTTGAAACTAAACAAATGCTTTCTTTGAAGTCTGGTATAAACACTTCACACAAATCCTTACCAAAATGCACTCGTATTCTTCCCCCCATATTCCTTGCCTGTGCCGTTAAGACTGAATTTGACCTAACCAGCTAGGATCGCATCTGTTAAGTACCCTCTATGGTTTATCTAATATTGCAACTATCCTTAAACCACTGCAAAGTTGTTCCTGGCTTTCAAGACAAAGCAAACTCTGGCAAGTTCGTGCTATAACTGAACTTGCCAAAAGTCCATACAACTTTTGTATCGTGCATTCCCTGGACCGCCGGCCGCCCCCGTCCTGTGTGTGTACTCTCATTCATCTACTTAATTATTCTCCATCCTTTGGTTTGTTTAGCACTCATGTCTGTTGCACAATTTTCTGTTCCCCGTTCGATATCTCCACTTACACATTCGGAACCGGAGAAAGAAAAATAAAGACTCACTCAGGAAGGACTCATCGCTATCGGAGCCACTCCCTGAACCGAAGACGCAAACTGTCATTGTAAGCACGAGGAAGCGTTTTTCTTTGGTAAACTTTTTCCAGCATGTCATTTAGTAGACGCAGTAGTTAAGTCAAAATATATATTTTAGGGTATAGAGGTGAGGTGACTCCTGTTCGGGTCGCGTTCTTTCTAGAGCACAACCGACTGCGACACACGACACCCCCTACTATATACCAAGACGATGGATGACGAGGACGATAATCAACATGCAATAAACTTTGAATTTTTCTTTCTTACTGAGTCTGCTTAACCAAGCATCAGCGTCTTACCATTCAGTGCGGTACGAACGTACGGAGTACATGTGTGCGGCAGGTTTGGGAGTTTAATCCCGGAAGTTTGTCCTGTCATGAAGCTATTTTTTTTTTCTTTCTTTCTTCTGTTTGCGGCACGGCATGAAAAGCGTTGATAGATATGTGAAGAGTGTCCCGTTTTCTCTCAACCTCTTTCCTTAGAAAATATAAGTGATGCCTTATGAAAGGCGAAGCCGATGAAAAAAAGGAAGCACTATGTCGGGTATATGACGGTTTTTGGTCGCGTGAGTTTTACATATCATCGTCGGGAGACAGCAGCGCACTAAAAGCCACACAGCGGTGCAGGTCGATCCTTTGGGATGGTGCACATTACTTATCCTATTATAGATAAGTCCTGGAGGATTCATATTTCCATTAGATATGTGCAGTGTGATGATGCATCTACAAGGAGCGAGTAGTTGGTTTTTTCTTTTTGTTCTCGGCACTTTTTCTGTACACAATTTGCGTTTAACTTTATCGAATTTCCATAGACGATGTCGTGATTTTGCTTGGAGTACCTATTTGCGCAGAGATTTTATTTAAGAATCTGCTGAAGTTTTTAAAATGGTTTCGTAGAAATAATCAAAAGATAAAGAGATTCATTTAGGGGGATTTTTTGTTTAGTAAAATTGTTTTAGAAGCTTTGTCAAAGCTGAGTCTATTTGCCATTTTGCCATAGACAAGACGACTTTTCTTGCAACTTAGCTTGTAAGTCGAACTTTAAAAGTCTCTTAGAGATTGGTGATTTAAGACTTTCAATTGGTTAAACTGCACTAAAAAGGGCTTATTTTCTGCTCTGGAAACAGTGTAATATTTTCTCTTCCATACCTCCCATCGATCAACCAAATAAGAGCAACTTGCTGATCTGACAATTAACGCAATCATTGTCAAAGTAGAGATATGAATCGATTTAATAGTCAAGTTGAAACCTGAAGACGCTTGAAACATCTCGAAACGTCTTGCAGTCACAATGACTCCATTTGACCAAAACGGGTTATGGTGAAAATTCCGAAAGGTTCCAAATTTTGACAATCGACGCAATCGATATCAGAGGTTTCGGCTTACTGCGAATTTGCTTTGAATTTAAAGAAAAGATGAATAAAAAGAAAAAATGTGCTAAAACAGTTTTTCTTTGGCATCTTCTTGGTTTGCTTTAATGTTCAGTTTAACGATCAATTTCCGTCAGATTCGTCTCCCTCATTTTTTCATCCGTCACTTTTCATCGGTCATCCTTTCCGCCATCTTTCATCTATCATTATTTATTCTTTGTTTTTCATCCATCATCTTTCATCCATCATTTTCGTACATAAATTTTCATCCATTATGTTTCATCCGCCTCCTACATCGGTGATTTTCCATTCTTCATTTTTCTTGCGCTAATTTTAATCCATCATATTAAGTCCGCTACCTAATTTTTCATCGGTCATATTTTGTCCCTAATTTTTCATCCATCATCTTTCATCCATTTTAATCGACAATTTTTTATCCTTTCTTTAATAAGTAATTTTTCATTCGTCATCTTTCATCCGTAAATTATCATCCGCCAACTTTCATCCATTTTTTTTCATCCGTTATTTTTAATCCATTATATTTATTTTTGATTCTTCATTTTTCATCATTTTTATCCTTCTTCTTATATCTGTCATTTTTCATACTTTATTTTCATTCTTTCATCAGCCACTTTTCATTCTTCGTTTTTTATCCGCCATCTTTCATCCGTGGTTTTTTTTATCCTGCATTTTTCACTGCCAACTTTCATACTTCTTCCGTCGTTTTCCAAACGTCTTTTTTCATCCTCGATTTATCATTCGCTTGCTTTAATCCGTAATTTTTCATATTTCTTCTTTCATACGTCATCTTTCATCTGTCATTTTTCATCTGCTTCTTACGTAGATCGTAGATCTTTCATCCTTAATTTTTCATCCGAAATTTTTAACTCGTCATATTTCGTCCAGCACCTTTCATCCGTCATTTTTCATTATAAGTTTTTTATTCGTAATTTTTAATCCATCTTATTTCGTCTGTCATGTTTCTCCATAATTTTCCATCCGAATTTTTTTATTCTTCGTCACTTTTCATCCTTCGTTTTCTATTCGTCAGCTTTCATCCGTTATTTTTGATTTTTTATTGTTTATTTTTCATCACTCTTTTTTCTTCCTTCATTTTTCATACTGCTTTTTTCATCCGTCATTATTTTTTGTCGTCTTTTATCCATAACTTTTTTATTCTTCATTTTTCATCCACCAATTTTCATTCTTCTTCTTTTATCCATCACGTTTTATGATGAATTTGTCATTCACTAGCTTTTATCCATCATTTTTAATCCTTCTTCTTTCATTACGCCATGGTTCATCCGTTATTTTCTTCAATTTTCATCATTCATTTTTCATGCGCGAATTTTCATACTTCTTCTTTCATCCGTCATTTTTCATACGTCTTTTTTCATCCTCGATTTATAATTCGCTTACTTTAATTCGTAAATCTTTCATCCGTCATTTTTCATCCGCCATCTTTCATCCGTCATTTTTCTTCCGTCATTTTTCATCCGCCATCTTTCATTTTTCATCCGTAATTTTTTTATTCTTCAATTTTTATACCCGACCGAACGAACACAGTGAAATAATCACCGTAGACCCTTAAGACGACAGGTGAATCGATTTAGCCATGTCCGTCCGTCCATCCGTCCATCCGCCCGTCTGTATGTGTGAAGGTTTTAGGCCTTCAAAATAAAGCTAGAAAGCTGAAACTTGGTTCACGGCTTGGATCTTATCTGCTACACAGACAACTGGCCACGCCCACTTCTGGCTTCAATGTGAGACAACCTCCATTTCACATTTTCTTTTAAAATGCCTTTTGGTCAAGTTAGAAAAGTCGTAGGAACTTAAATTTTAAATTTTGGTGCTGAGCAATCATTGGCCCAAGACCTTTAACAAGCCGAAAATTGGACCGCCCACAATATCGACCATGCCCACTTTTAACATGTTTGATTTTTAATACCCCGGTTCCTCGCAAAGTTCACTCCAAATTGAAAAAAATTCTATAACAAATACTAAAGTTATGACTTTTTTTTTACTAAGTTTGCTTCATGCAAAGTTTTAAGCTCCACCCACTTTAAGGGGGGGGTTTTAGAAAAACAACTGTTTTTTTCCTTAATAATTTTCGGTTTTTACGCATTTTGTCATGAATCTAACGAAATAACATTTAATTGATTTTAATTTTTAGGTCAGACCCACTTTTGGGGGCGTGGCCTATACAAATTATATATGAATTCGCGAAAAAAAATTTGAAGATTTGGTGTTACACGGTATATAGGGTAGGGTATATAGAAGTTTGTCACAGACGGAGAAGAACTCTTGCACTTACTCACTTGTTATCTGCCAACTTTTATCCTTCTTCTTTCATCCTTCGTTTTTTATTTGCCGCCGGCTTTCATCCATAATTTTTCATCCTTCTTCTTTCAACGATATTTTTTTTGTCAAATATATTCTTGTTTTTCAAAAATTCATGTAGCTGGGGCTTGCTTCAAATTTGGCTGCTAAGTGGCCTTGAAATGACGATATAATTGCGAGTGGCAGCAATTTTTCAATCAGTCAACTCAAGTGCTTTTAGGCATATCTCGGAAATTATTTACTACTTCCAGGCCACTACAGTTGTGAGTAAAATTTCGGGGAACAGACTAGCTGACCGAAATTCATACTGGGTAGCAATACCGTCATGGCGTCATCCTGTTTTAATCGGTCTTGAGGATGCCTTCAGCAAAGTTTCTTTGCTGACTTTGTTTCACGGCAACAAAGTTAAAAACAAAATTCCCAGTATACTGGATAATATTTTCCGGCTATGAAATGTATTTAATTAAATTGGTTAATGCCCAACTACCCCCTCTTTGTAGTGCTTTCCTGCCCTACGTAACTCTGTTTTTAAATGATTAATTTCATGCGTGCCGGTATTGTCTCCCTTATCAGATGAGTGCCGCATAATATGCGACATTTTCAGGTAATAAATCGCTAAAAGATACAAAGGCCTTGCCGCCAAACAGCGCGCATCTTTTTGAAGTAGTTTTCGAAAAAATTTTCGCTGTGAAACAAGAGGAAGGAAAAAATGCTGAGTATTCGATTAATTCACAATTTTAATCTTAATTTTCCGCCCCGCAGGTGGAAGGCCAGTTGAAAGGAAAATTCTACGAAATCAGCTCGTTTTTACTCCAACGTAAATGGCATTGCTACATGTAGCAAAAGCTTCTTCTTTTCCATGGAATTAAAAACACGGTCAAATTTGTCCTGGAATTTGGTCGATGCAAGCCATCGAACCAAAAAAAAAAACAGGTTTCATGCAAAAGCAACAAAATAACAGTTCATTTTAATTTATTAAAAATAACGAGATGATACTTAACACCCGAGCTTCGATATGAAATTTCGTCCCGAGTGCGTCGTCATCGTCCTTTTGGTCGCGTTTGCGGCGGGAAAATTTTTTTAAATGTTGGATATTTGTAGGTATACGGGTATTTGGGTGGAAATATGCCGCAGACATATATAAAAACTGTACAAATTTCCGTTTCTCTGTGCAACCAGTGGCGCGTTTGGTGTGGCCGAGTCCTTTTTTCTACGTCCGTCGAGTGCTATTTCCTTCTGCAGGAACAATGGATAAATTATTTTAAATAAAAAGTCGTTACTTATAGCCACCGAGTGTCTGGCGGATTTCTGCATTCCAGACCCGTTCTATGATGAGGACAAATGTGGTGCGGTTTTCAGGACAACAATTTACCAATGGAATGGACCAATTGTTTACTATGTGGGGGGGAGGGAACTTTTGTCATATCATAAAGACAGTCATTCATTACATTGACATGAAGGGATGAAGAAACGTTTTGGCAGACAGTCGAGTCGATAAACTCCAATTGATTTAACGTCAGTGGTCGGTATGCAATTATCCGGATCTTAATGAAAATAAAAAAAAAACGCAATATTGAAAATGGCTTTGATTAAGTGCAATTGTAAAAGTATCCTCAGATTGGCAAAATCCTTTATTTATTATGATTTTCCTGTTAAACACCGAAAGGCTATTACTGCCACAAGTAGGTAATTGATTGATAAGTGACTTAACCTCATATAATTGAATTTATAATTAATTTGTGAAAGCTTCAGGGAATACAATTTTTTTTTTTATGTTGAAGAGTGTTGAATATACATTAATTAATTGAAATATTTCAGGTAATATGGAAAATTTGGTCTATGTAAAACAATCTCATAAGTTTTTTTTCGACGGTCTCTTTTCTAATAAAGAATTAAAAAAGGACTTGAGTATAAAGTTCGAGAATTCTTAAATTTCTCAATATTATTTTAAATGCGTAAGCTCTGGAGGTCCTACTGATATCCTTTGCTGACATAAGCTTAAGATTTCAGCCCTCATGGGCCAACAAAACTTTTTTATGCAACCGCTTAGAAAGTTTTTGGAGCTTAAATGCTATCCATTGGTGACCAAAAATCCTCTAACCGTATCAGCAGAATCAAATCAAGACAGAAGAACTATTGGTTGTAAATAAGGTGATCTGTCATCACAAAATTTTGTAAAATTTGACCTCAACGCTTTCCAACGCTTCGGTTAAGACTCTGCCGTTTGTCAAAGAAACTGGGTTTGGTCTTGGAACCTGTTCCTTTGCGTTGCCTCTCCCAATTTATTTCGGTGGCTTTGTTTTTGCTTATCTTGCCGAAAATGAAATAATCTGCTGAGTTGAGAAGGCCAAAAACCATCAGCTCAAATCGACAGCTTCTTTCAAAGAAAGCAGAGAAGTTATGGAACCAAATCACTCCTAAATTGATCATAAGGTCTTCTAGTCGGGTTAGCAGTCAGTTTTGGATGGAGTACAAGATTTGCGATCTTAAACCTTAAGTTTAAACAGGCTCCAGTGCATTCCAAATCCATGCTCAGAATATGCGGTCTAATGCCTTTTAGTGAGGAGTTTGCGGATCAGGCACAGGGCGCATAGGGAAACTTCGAACAAAGTCCACCTGATTTGACCAACTGAATTGAATGAAGAGGATTCAGTTGACTCGCGGCTTTCTATAGCGTCAGTCATCGGCTGTACAAAGGATGTTTGGGAAGCGCAGTGGCTTAGTGTGGTGACTGTAACGCCAAAAACACCTTCCTGTTTCAAAATCTGTATAAGATAGAGAACCTTGTCTTATTGGATTCAAAGTGGCGATACAACTTCATTTCTATGATGCGACAGAAAAACATAATGCTGTAGTAAACATATATTATTTAGTTGACTATTTTAGTTAATTACTAAACTAATTATAGCCGTCACAGAGCAAAGAAACTAACGAGTACCAAAAGCGCAAACTCAGACTGGAGACTCGTACGCAAAAAGGCAAGTTTCTGTCTAAAATACAACAGTTTATGGGCAGGCTTAAACTCGTTTAAAAAACTCTATTGAACGATGACCAGCGTCAGCCGTTTGTTATAAGAACGATGTTTGTCCGCAGTCTAGTATTTTGGTGTGGTGGCTGCAGCTCACAAATCTGTTTTCTGTATAAGAATCTTCACAAAAAAGCGAACCTATAACGATTGGATTCAATGTAGTGATGCAACTTCTAGAATTTAAGTAAGCTTTTCGCTGTCTCAGAAAAGGATATTTACGGGTACCCAACGCAAAGGCACAAATCAAGATAGTGCACTCGCGTAAAGACAGGGTGGGTGCCGTCTGTGACAAACTTCTATATACCCGACCCTACAAACCATGTAACACCAAATCTTAAATTAAGTGTTAATCTTTTCCTCGAATCCGTATATTATTTGTATAGTAATTCGGGGAAAGATTAACACCCCCCAAAAGTGGGCCTGGGCTAAGTCAATTAATTGTAGTTTCGTTAGAATCATAAAAAAATGCGTTAAATTCGAAAATTATTTCGGAAACCGTTTTTCCTAAAAACGCCCCCTAAAACCGGGCGATGCTCTAAACTTTGTGTGTAACAGACTTAGCAATATACATATTTTTAATATTTGTCTTTCAATTTTGAACTTTCCGAGAAATTGGGTTATTAAAGATCTAACATGCTAAAAGTGGGCATGGTCTATATTGTGGGCGGTCCCAATTTTGCCTCGTTAAAGGTTTTGGTTTAATATTGCTCAGTACCGAAACTTGAGTTCTTACGCCTTGTCTAACTGGACCAAAAGGCATTTCGAAAGAAAATTTTATATAGAGCTTGTTTTACATTGAAGCTAGTAGTGGGCATGGCCGTTGGCGGATTTAGCCAATTTTCACACTTTGTCTGTGCAACAGAAGTATGAAGCCGTGTATCAAGTTTCAGCTCTCTAGTTTGATTTTGAAGACCTTAAACCTTCACACATACAGACGGACGGACGGACATGGCTTAATAGATTCATCTGCCGGTCTCGATCATATCTCTAAAGTCTAAAAGGTCTCAGGGATCTACGATGATTAATTCACTGTGTTACAAACTAAACATTAAAATTAATATATCCTGGGTCGGGTATAAAAATTATCAACGTAGCGATACAGCTTCTATAGGAATCGTTGGAAAACGCAATATTTTAGTACGCTTTTACGCCGCGCGACTTATATTTTATGGCATTAACCGAACTAATAAAAAACACGTTTTCAGTTACTGGTAGCCACAGGCCAGTAGTACTTTATTATACACTTTAATTAATTACAAATGTTAATCTAGAGTAACCCGCCGTCTTCAGCGTCGCTGCAGTTACTTTTCGACTTATATCGTATTACTGGGCGCCGATCGTTTAGCGGTTCCCTTCCTATATAGGCTCTTTCTGCTGATGTTGCCAATTTGGGTTCGATTACCTGACCTACTTGTGTCAGTTGTTTGTCGTACGTTGTTATTGCTGATGTTGCTGTTGTTGGTTCAATTACCTGACCTATTGGTGTTGTCATCAGTTGATTGTTGTATGTAGTTATTGCTGATATTGCAATTGTTTGTTAGTTGGCCGATGCACTTGGATATGTTACTCGCGCGCCGTCTCAGAAAAGGAAGCATACGGGTACCCAAATGCGCAAATCAAGACAGGGTGCTGATAAGACAAGAGTTCTCTGATTTATTTTATTTGTTTTATTTTATTTTTTTTTTTTTTTATTTATTTAATTTATTTATTAGCCACCAAGAATAGTTTCTTTCTTAGACATGAAGTATATACAATCTTAGAATCAAAAAAAAAAAAAAAAAAAAAAGACAGAGTTATAAGAAAGTAGAGCCAAACAAATTAACAGGAGATATCGTCCAATAGATTTCTTTTTATGGAACTTGCAGGCAGGTTAAAATGAATTAAATGAACATTTTCGTTGTACGCGATCATAAGACCGTTGACTGACGAAAAGCGGCCGTTGTTTGTGCGCGAGTATGCAATATTAAAAAAAAATCTATGGTGTCGTAGGTTGGCGGATGGGATGTTAATGTTCAGAAGACGTAAAAATCGGGAGAATCAATCTCACTTGTGAGAATCCTGTGGAGAAATAAAATTCCAGCGACCTTCCTTGTGATCAAGAAAGATGTTTGTGCAAAGAAGAAGCTTTGTGTTGTTGCTGTAGCTTAAAAAAAAAAATACTTTTTTCTTGAAGAATCTACACAAGATGAAGATAACCAACTATGATTCAATTAAACACGGCGATTCAACTTTTAACGTTCGGTAGAAAAACGTAAGGTGCAACAGCTCAAGGTGAGTCACGGCCAATTTCTGACAACCGTATGTTTGTGCGTATGTGTCTGCGTTGTATTCTTCACATACCTACATGCAAGTTTTTTTGTCGTATCCGAATGATACCTGAAAGAGCTTCTTGTTACAGTTTTAACTCTCAGAGAGTTGACTACAATTCCGTAGATGAAAACGTCAGAAACGAGCCTTTTTCAGATGACTGAGAAAAGCTCAAAATTTTTTTATGTAACAAACTTAGCGAATGTCTTCTTTAGTACTTGTAAAAAAAAATTTCGATTTAGAGTGAATTTTCAGAGAAATCAAGCTTTTAAATATATAACACTGTGAAAGTGGGCGGGGTCCACTTTTCGTCGTGCTTAAGGTTTCTGGCCAGGCCACAATTTTTTATACACATAAATTTGAGGTCCTACGTTTTGCCTTACTTAATAAAATTCGAAATATGAGGTTGTCTTACATTCAAGTGAATAAGTGATTTGTGGGCGTGGCTTTGACAGATCTAAGATAATTTCATATATTCCTGCGCAAAATGATGATCAATCTGCATTCGAAGCTTCAGCTCTCAAACTTAATTTTGTAGGCCCAAAAACTTGCCACATACGGACAATCGGACGGATGGACGTACGGACGGACATGCTTTAAGGAATTCACCTGTCGGTTTTCAAAATAACCATGCTCATGCATGATACTTGGGTTGGGGTCAAAATTCTGCCAGGGTAAAAATTCATTCTTCAAAATTCTGCCTTCATAATTCTGCTTTTTTAATTCTTGCCTTTTTCTTTTTTTACCTTTGCTTTACTTAAAAAAAATCAAAAGTTTGCTTGAAAAAACATAATAAGCTGAATTTTAGTATGCTTAAGTCAGAATTTTGGAAAGCAGAATTCTGAAAAGCAGAGTTATGAATTCTGATTTTTTTTTTTCGAAAAAGCAAAATTTCGAAAAGCAGAATTAGACCTCCTCCCCTGGCATTTACTTAAAACTAAAAGCTGATTTATTTATTATTAGTCCGGCCAGTGTGGAGTCTTCGGAATTCGGTTTTATTCATTCTGCTCCCCTCTTCGTTTTTGCAGATGCAACCGGAAATCACTTGAAAGATTTTCCTCTGAAAGCAGCTTTGAGCAATCCGCCTTTAACGAAGCAGAAATCTGCGCTGCAAAGTAGGATTGGGATGATAGTCCCTTATAAATCGTCACTTTAAGCAAGATTCACAAAGAAGCTTTGGACTTTGTAAATCTTGCTTAAAGAAACTTCACCTCGGACTGATGTTTACAAGTTCAGCCACACAATTTAAATGGGTGATCACAACACCATGGAACTTCGACTTCAACATTTCGCTTAAGCAATCATAGAGAGAGAGAGAGAGATTCATGTTACGTAGTGTGACTCCGAAAGTGCGGCTCTAGCTTAAATGAAGTGCAAACAAGCTTTGTCTGACAGCTGAAAAAAAAAATCGAAATTTCCAATGCTTACGCGCTGAGTTTAATAATTTTAAGTAATGAATTTGAAAATGGGTGTGTAACCACAATCAAATTTTCCCCGAAAATAAATATATCTACATTCTTAGGAAATGCCATTATTGTCAAAGCAAATTCAACGACCACACGGAGTGAATACCAAGCCAAAACCTGTTTGTGGAGCTGACTTTAGTTCCTCGAGAAAAATCATTCTTCTGTCCACCTTATATAGTTGCTTGTTTTAATAGATGCTTTGATACACGGTGTCATCGAGCCACAAAAGGGAACGCAGCCCTAAGAACAGATTTATGCTGGCAATGCCGGGGATGAAATCTTTTTCTTTGAGCTAATTTTTTGATCTGTCATTTCGTCAAAAAGAAGACGAAATGACAGATTTTTTGTGACACATTTTTCATCCCCGACGTTGGCCGCAGCAAATCGAGATAGCAGTTGATCACCAATGTAACTATTAATATAGATAATTGTTAGAGCTTGTAGAATTGTATTGTTTCTTTTTGTGAACAGCAAATAAAATCCTACACAACCATCAAGAGGATTTTTATATTGGAGAAAAAGCCGCGGGCCAACATCATTTTATTTGATTGCGGTGCTGCTCTGGAGTCGGGTAGCGAGACGTCACCATTTTGTTTGATTTGTGCTGCTCTGGATTCGGGCAGCGAAGCGTCATCATTTTTGATTTAATCGATATATTCAATCAGATAAAACAACTCTCTTTTCGTTCGTGCTACGTCACGTTAAACAAGGATTTATTGGATCGTGCCTTTTTCAGTTAGTTGCGAGATGCCAGACGCTGAATACAGCTGCGCAGGTTCCAGCTGCGACCTCCCGGACGACGATGAAATGGTCTCGTGCGATACTTGCCGACGTCCATCGATGTCCATCTTAAATCGTAGCCAGGTTCAAGACTTGCCTACATTCTCTGGTAGTGACAGGCGGGAGTGGCCTTATTTTGAGTCAGTCTTTAAGGCCACTACGTTCGAGGGTTGCTTTAGCAGAAAAGAAAACGTAGCTCGTCTTCGAAAAGCACTCTCTGGCGAGGCGTATCAGCTTGTTAGCGACCGACTGCGTTATTCTTCAGATGCAGATGCGATTATGACTTCGTTGCGTGCAATTTATGGTAGAGCCGACGTTTTGGTGCACAGTTTGACTGGTAATTTGCTCAAGCTACCTGCTCTGGTTTCGGGCAGCGACATGAAACTTCGTCAATGGGCTGTGGCTTTGAATGGATTCGTCGCTGATATCAGGTCCATGGATTTGGCCAGGGAACTAGACAACAATTACGTGTTGACGGATCTGACGAGTAAATTATCAGCCGGCTTGTATCATGACTGGCAGAAGTGGAAGTCGTTGAAGGAAAATGCCAATTTAGGGGATTTAGCGAATTTCCTCACCGAGAAGCTGTTTGACTTGCCACCGGAGTTAACGAAGTCATCGAAGTCATCAGCCGTCGAGAAGTCTGCTTCAGTACCTGGTCCGTCACGAAGGGTCTTGACCTATCAACCAGTTTCGAGCTTTCCGTGTCCAAGGTGCGGAAACACTAAACATTCTTTGCCAGAGTGTGAAGACTTTAAACGCTTGACACCCGAGATGAGATTCGTCTTCACGAAGGAAAGGGCTATATGTTTCAGATGTTTAAGCCCTGCGCCTCACAAGTGGAGGATCTGTTCAGAAGACAAGGTTTGCGGTTTGGAGGGTTGTTCAAAGCGGCATCACCCAATGCTTCATCTTTCCAAGTCATCGTTAAATGCTTCAGCGCAGCCGTATTCCCCACCTCCACAAGTTCATTCGTCGCATTTGGGTGCAAAAGTTCCAGTTATGTTCAAGGTGGTCCCAATTCGTCTATATGGAAACAACAATAGGTGGGTTGACACGCATGCATTTTTAGAAGATGTTTCTTCTATCACTATGGTGGAGAAGGAGCTTTTTGATCAGTTGGAGCTAACTGGTGAGCCCGAAAAGCTTACTCTTCAATGGACAAAGGGAGTCTCCAGGATTGAAGAGGCGGTGAGGATTACGCTATGTGTTTCTGCTGTGAACAAGAGCAAGCGGCATGTACTACGAGACATATACACCGTAAGCTGCCTAGAACTTCCACGTCAGAGTATCAACGCAACTGACTTGAAGGAGATGTATCCATACTTGAGGGGATTGCCGTTAACAGATCTGTGTGATGCCAAACCAAAAGTTTTGTTGGTTTTGGATCAAGCGAAGCTTCTCGTGGGTCACGCACAACGTTTAGGAAGGGACGACGAACCACATGCAGTTAAGACGCTTCTTGGTTGGATAGTTTATGGAAGGTCAGGTTTGGAGTCTAAAGTAAGTTGTGTGAACCCACCAAGAAGGCCTTCACAATTATTTTTCCACGAGCTGAGACAGGATGAGGAACTTCACGACCTAGTTAAACGCCACATTAGTACAGAGGATTTTGGAGTGCGACCACCAAAGGGAGACTTTATGTGCAAGGCAGATAGCCGCGCGTTGCAGATTATGGAACAGACCCTAGCTCGTTCAGGAAGTCAGGACGAGATTGGTTTGCTGTGGGACTCGGAAGATGTAAGGCTGCCGGACAGTTATCCCATGGCTAAGAGGCGTTTGGTCAACTTAGAGAGGTCTCTATTGAAGAATCCTGAGCTACTGGAGTGGATGAATCAGTATATGCGCGACTTGATTGCCAAAGGTTATGCTCGAATCGCTACGGCCGACGAGCTGTCTCGAGTCTGGCCAAGGGTGTGGTACGCTCCAACCTTCATCGTATTCAACAAGAACAAGCTTCCTCCAAAGCCAAGGGTCGTCGATGTTGCTGCAAAGGATGTTGCTGCAAAGGTAAAAGGAGTTTCGTTGAACTGTCGGTTGTTGAAGGGTCCAGACAATCTTGTTCCTCTACCCGCTGGACTTTTCAAGTTCCGAGAACGTAGGGTTGCTGTTAATGCAGACGTTCGAGAAATGTTCCACCGCATAAGGATTAAGGCAGTGGACCAACAGTGTCAGCGGGTTCTCTGGAGAGACGGTGTGACATCACGCAAGCCGTCCATCTACATTATCCAAGTGATGATGTTCGGCCCTCGTTGTTCTAGCACTTCAGCGCAATACGTGAAAAATCATCACGCAAATCTTTATTCTTAGCAGTGTCCGGAGGCAGTGGACGGCTTGGTGAACCGTACCTACGTGGATGACTACTTCAACAGCCACGACACGGTCGAAGCAGCGGTGGCGGTGAGCAGAGATGCCATTAAAATATGCAGCGAGATGAACTTCGAGCTGGTGGGTTTCCAGTCAAATTTGCTCTAAAAACGCTCGACTGTTTTTAGAGCAAATGCCTCAACCAAACATTAAGCCGAAGCTGGTTAGCATTGATCCGAATGAATCCGAGAGCCTCGTCACCAAGATTTTGGGAATGTTTTGGGATCCATTATCAGACGAGTTGCTTTACAGGCTGAGTGGCGACGACTGTTCGCTTAAGTTGATGGATGCAGAGGCCGTTGTCACAAAGAGAGAAATCTTAAGATTTTTAATGAAGATTTTCGATCCTCTTGGTTTTATTTCGTGCCTGATCATTCGTGGGCGTGTCATCCTTCAAGAAATCTGGCGTGAGGGCTATGAATGGGACGAGCCGATATCTGGAGTTTTAAAACGGGAGTGGTTGGACTTTACATCTAGCTTGAAAGCATTGCAGGAGATAAGGTTGCCGCGTCCGTATGTGTCCTGGAGCCCCGAATTAACGAGAAAAAGCTTTATTATTTTAGTGGACGCATCCGAAAAGGCTTTTGCTGCCGTGGCGTATTGGCGATTCGAGCAAGAGGAGCAGGTGCAAGTAGCGATTGCGATGGCAAAGGCCAGGGTCGCACCCGTCAAGAAACTATCCGTACCCCGCTTAGAGTTGCAGGCAGCGGTACTTGGTGTACGAGTAGCAGAAACGGTAAAGAAATCTCACTCAATTCTACCGGACGAGGTAATTTTCGTATCCGACTCCAAGACAGTGTTGTCTTGGATCAACTCATCTACCTTCAAGTTTCCTGCTTTCGTCGCTGTTCGTGTCGGCGAGATTTTGGATGCCTTTGCCCCACATCAATGGCGGTTCATCGGTTCTGCAGATAACGTCGCTGATGACGGGACTAGATGGAGTGAGTTATCGCACAGTCAAAGATCCAATAGATGGTTCCAGGGTCCAGACTTTCTGAAGCTAAGTGAATCAAATTGGCCGGTTAAACCAAGCAAAGATATCCTGGCACATGGAAGTCCAGATGAATCCGAAACCAGAATTGTGGTAAATGTACACCGAGTGACCGCTTCTTTCGGGATTTTTGATGAGTTGTTGGCAAGATTTCGTGCTAGATGGTCTTCGGCTGTGAGAGTGCTGGCATTTCTTCTTCGCTTTGTGGATATTTGGCTATTTAAAAAAAAAGGACTCCTATAAAGATCCTTTCGCAACTCCGGCAGAGATTCTTCGTGCCGAGAACTGGATGTTTCGAAGGATCCAACAAGAGGCATTTCCAACGGAGATAGCTTGCCTGGAGGGTAACAAATGTCTAAGTCCTTCGAGTCCACTGTTTACCTTGTTGCCGTTTTTGGACAAGGAGGGAACGTTAAGACTTTGCTCGAGGGCTCAGAAAGCGAAGACTTATGCGTCACGTAATCCCGCTATACTACCAAAGACGCATCCTTTAGTGGATCTTCTGGTGCAGCATCATCACGAGGCCAATTGTCACTCTGGGAAAGCTACTACGATTGCAGACATTAGAGAACGGGCCTGGATTATGGGGATACGAAGAGCAGTTGAACGAGTGAGATCAAGATGTTATATGTGCAAACGGCTGAGGACTCGTCCGATTATGCCACAGATGGGTCAGCTGCCTGATGGTCGACTGGATTTCGACTCTCGTCCTTTTACCCATGTTGGTGTGAATTGTTTTGGCCCAATGAGCGTCAAATATGGCAGAGGCTCGGCCAAACGTTACGGAATGATTTTCACCTGTTTGACTTTCCGTGCAGTGCATATTGAGGTTCTCAATGATCTCAGTCTGGACCAATGCACCATGGCGGTGCGGCGTTTTGTTATCAATCGAGTAGTTAGCCGCTTCTTCTATAGCGACAATGGCCTTAATTTCGTTGGGACGAGCAACCGTTTAGAGAAGGATAGGAAGGAGATGGAGTCGGCTCTTAGAGAATACTGTGCTAAATACGAGGGAATACTTTGGCGTTTTATCCCAGCGTATTCTCCGTGGATGGGCGGAGCGTGGGAGCGTCTCATACATTTTATTAAATCCAGCATATCCTTTGTTTTGAAAGGATCGACACCAAGGGAAGATTTTCTCGTCAATGCTTTGCTCGAGGCCCAGGGGCAAATAAACAGACGGCCACTAACACACATCCCAGTTGACCCAGAGGATCCTACGCCGCTCACGCCAAACTCAATTCTATTTGGTGAAGCAGATCGGGACATCACGGCGCCTGGCGTTTTCTGCGCAAATGATGAATGGAGCAGGTTGTACAGTCGGAGGGCGCAGCATTTGATGAGGCAGTTTACAAAGCGCTGGTATTCTGAGTACCTTCCTGAGATAACGCGACGATCAAAATGGCACAAGGCGACTAGTCCGATAACAGTTGGAAGCATTGTTGTAGATCCGAATGAAGTTCGAGAAGCATGGAAACTAGGTAGAGTGACGAAGATTTATCCTGGTCCAGATGGTGTGGTCAGAATTCCTGACGTTCGTTTACCAAGTGGCACAGTGATGGGGAAGAGGTCGGTGGGAAGGCTCGCTGTGCTGGATCTGGAGTCTTCACCGACAGTTTCAGACGGGCCCCGGGATGTCATAGAGCCACAAAAGGGAACGCAGCCCTAAGAACAGATTTATGCTGGCAATGCCGGGGATGAAATCTTTTTTTTTGAGCTAATTTTTTGATCTGTCATTTCGTCAAAAAGAAGACGAATTTTTTCCATTTCCTTCGAGAACAGAAGAACACGTTTTTTTGTGACACATTTTTCATCCCCGACGTTGGCCGCAGCAAATCGAGATAGAAGTTGATCACCAATGTAACTATTAATATAGATAATTGTTAGAGCTTGTAGAATTGTATTTTTGCTTTTTGTGAACAGCAAATAAAATCCTACACAACCATCAAGAGGATTTTTATATTGGAGAAAAAGCCGCGGGCCAACACACGGCCTTGAAATCGATTTGAAGTAGTGGCGGTTTTTTTTGGCCACTGAAATGGACCCACCCATATATCCCGTCGAACGCGCCCCAATAATAACCCAACTGCTACCATCCGGTTTCTTGGAATTTCAACACATTCACCGAATGCTCAACAACAAATGAACTTTTAACTAGTAAATGTGTCAAACTGTGTATGATTAAAATTATCAATTTCTAAATTAGATGGATTTAATTGCTTGTTTCAATTGAATCCTGTATGGTCACTATTACCACCTAATCTGCGAGACATTTTTCGTTGCTGTTGCCAACCATCCTGTGTATAAATTTCCAAATTCTACAAACAAATTTCCGCTTACCAATAAGCCCATATTGCTAATACAAATTAACATGATACACAAAATCGCGTTTGTTCATATACAACCGAACCTATCAAATCCTGTATATCGACATCAAAACCAATTTTTTAGTGAAAAACGAAAAAAATCCATTCAAACTTTAATGGTTCTGTTTGTTTCCCAGTTTGTGTCAACATCCTGGCAAAGGAACTGCGCTTTTATGGTATTTTTACTGCCAATATGTGTGTTATAGCTGGAATTGAAAAACAAGAGTTAATTGAATCGTGTTAAAACCATCTACATCTACTTGTCAATTCGCAACGAATCAACATTTTTCCAGTTTATTCAGGTTAAATTACAATTTATTTTTTATATGAGGCTAAAGGGAATTCAGTGATTTTTTGGTTCCTTCGGCTGGGCTTTAATATTCTGGCAGAGGGCGCGGGCAAACTCCATCCACGGTTGTCATTTGCATTTTAAATTCGATTGTTTGCATTATTTAGCAAATTACGCCCAGCAATGTCTATTTGGTTAATTTAACTGACCAATACAGTGGACTTAATGTAATTACGCAGGCAGGTGCAGTTATTGAAAAATTCCAGTATGTGGATTCCTTAAAACAAAATTATTTAATATTTTTACCGGCTTTTTGAGGGTTCGAAATAAAACGTTTAATTCGCTCGAGGAAGCGAATCCTTCTGAACATGCTGTAAGAAAAATAATAATTCATTAAATAAAATATATAACGAAATTAAGTTTCAAGTTTCAGTTTTTCCGAGAGATAGACCGTAAGCTCGCTGGATTCAGCAGGATCTATAGAAAATTCAAAATACAAATAC
>CANQKQ010000014.1:0-30697 GCA_947623515.1 Neoascia interrupta
ATAGACGTCATCTATACTATAGACGTCATCTATACTATAGACGTCATCTATACTATAGACGTCATCTATACTATGGGCGTCATCTATACTATGGACGTTATCTTTACTATGGACGTCATCTATACTATGGACGTCATCTATGCTATAGACATCATCTCTAATATAGACGTCATCTATACTATAGACGTCATCTATACTATAGACGTCATCTATACTATAGACGTCATCTATACTATAGACGTCATCTAAACTAAAGACGTCATCTATACTATAGACGTCATCTATACTATAGACGTCATCTATACTATAGACGTCATCTATACTATAGACGTCATATATACTATAGACGTCATCTATACTATAGACGTCATCTATACTATAGACGTCATCTATACTATAGACGTCATCAATACTATAGACGTCATCTATACTATAGACGTCATCTATACTATAGACGTCATCTATACTATAGACGTCATCTATACTATAGACGTCATCTATACTATAGACGTCATCTATACTATAAACGTCATCAATACTATAGACGTCATCTATACTATAGACGTCATCAATACTATAGACGTCATCAATACTATAGACGTCATCCATACTATAGACGTCATCTATACTATAGACGTCATCTATACTATAGACGTCATCTATACTATAGACGTCATCTATACTATAGACGTCATTTATACTATAGACGTCATCTATACTATAGACGTCATCTATACTATAGACGTCATCTATACTATAGACGTCATCTATACTATAGACGTCATCTATACTATAGACGTCATCTATACTATAGACGTCATCTATACAATAGACGTCATCTATACAATAGACGTCATCTATACAATAGACGTCATCTATACTATAGACGTCATCTATACTATAGACGTCATCTATACTATAGACGTCATCTATACTACAGACGTCATCTATACTATAGACGTCATCTATACTATAGACGTCTTCTATACTATAGACGTCATCTATGCTATAGACGTCATCTATGCTATAGACGTCATCTTTACTATAGACGTCATCATTACTATAGACGTCATCTATACTATAGACGTCATCTATACTATAGACGTCATCTATACTATAGACGTCATCTATACTATAGACGTCATCTATACTATAGACGTCATCTATACTATAGACGTCATCTATACTATAGACGTCATCTATACTATAGACGTAATCTATACTATAGACGTCATCTATACTATAGACGTCATCTATACTATAGACGTCATCTATACTATAGACGTCATCTATACTATAGACGTCATCTATACTATAGACGTCATCTATACTATAGACGTCATCTATACTATAGACGTCATCTATACTATAGACGTCATCTATACCTTAGACGTCACCTATACTATAGACGTCATCTATACTATAGACGTCATCTATACTATAGACGTCACCTATACTATAGAAGTCATCTCTGCAATAGACGTCATCTCTGCAATAGACGTCACCTATACTATAGACGTCATCTCTGCAATAGACGTCATCTATACTATAGACGTCATCTCTGCAATAGACGTCACCTATACTATAGGCGTCATCTCTGCAATAGACGTCATCTATACTATAGACGTCATCTATACTATAGACGTCATCTATACTATAGACGTCATCTCTACTATAGACGTCATCTATACTATAGACGTCATCTATACTATAGACGTCATCTATACTATAGACGTCATCTATACTATAGACGTCATCTATACTATAGACGTCATCTATACTAAAGACGTCATCTATACAATAGACGTCATCTATACTAAAGACGTCATCTATACTATAGACGTCATCTATACTATAGACGTCATCTATACTATAGACGTCATCTATACTATAGACGTCATCTATACTATAGACGTCATCTATACTATATACGTCATCTATACTATAGACGTCATCTATACTATAGACGTCATCTATACTATAGACGTCATCTATAGTATAGACGTCATCTATACTATAGACGTCATCTATACTATAGACGTCATCTATACTAAAGACGTCATCTATACTATAGACGTCATCTCTGCAATAGACGTCATCTATACTATAGACGTCATCTATACTATAGACGTTATCTATACTATAGACGTCATCTATACTATAGACGTCATCTATACTATAGACGTCATCTATACTATAGACGTCATCTATACTATAGACGTCATCTATACTATAGACGTCATCTATACTATAGACGTCATCTATACTATAGACGTCATCTATACTATAGACGTCATCTATACTATAGACGACATCTATACTATAGACGTCATCTATACTATAGACGTCATCTATACTATAGACGTCATCTATACTATAGACGTCATCTATACTATAGACGTCATCTATACTATAGACGTCATCTATACTAAAGACGTCATCTATACTATGGACGTTATCTTTACTATGGCCGTCATCTATACTATGGACGTTATCTTTACTATGGACGTCATCAATACTTTAGACGTCATCTATTCTATAGACGTCATCTATACTATAGACGTCATCTATACTATAGAAGTCATCTATACTATAGAAGTCATCTATACTATAGACGTCATCTATACTATGGACGTCATCTATGCTATAGACGTCATCTATACTATAGACGTCATCTATACTATAGACGTCATCTATACTATAGCCGTCATCTATACTATAGACGTCATCTATACTATAGACGTCATCTATACTATAGACGTCATCTTTACTATAGACGTCATCTATACTATAGACGTCATCTTTACTATAGACGTCATCTATACTATAGACGTCATCAATACTATAGACGTCATCTATACTATAGACGTCATCTATACTATAGACGTCATCTATACTATAGACGTCATCAATACTATAGACGGCATCAACACTATAGACGTCATCTATACTATAGACGTCATCTATACTATAGACGTCATCTATACTATAGACGTCATCTATACTATGGACGTTATCTTTACTATGAACGTCATCTATACTATGGACGTTATCTTTACTATGGACGTCATCAATACTATAGACGTCATCTATACTATAGACGTCATCTATACTATAGACGTCATCAATACTATAGACGACATCAATATTATAGATATATCTATACTATAGACGTCATCTATACTTTAGACGTCATCTATACTATAGACGTCATCTATACTATAGACGTCATCTATACTATAGACGTTATCTATACTATAGACGTCATCTATACTATAGACGTCATCTATACTATAGACGTCATCTATACTATAGACGTCCTCTATACTATAGACGTCATCTATACTATAGACGTCATCTATACTATAGACGTTGTCTATACTATAGACGTCATCTGAACTATAGACGTCATCTATACTATAGACGTCATCTATACTATAGACGTCATCTATACTAAAGACGTCATCTATACTAAAGACGTCATCTATACTATAGACGTCATCTATACTTTAGACATCATCTTTACTATAGACGTCATCTATATTATAGACGTCATCTATATTATAGACGTCATCTATACTAAAGACGTCATCTATACTATAGACGTCATCTATACTATAGACGTCATCTATACTATAGACGTCATCTATACTATAGACGTCATCTATACTATAGACGTCATCTATACTATAGACGTCATCTATACTATAGACGGCATCTATACTATAGACGTCATCTACACTATAGACGTCATCTATACTATAGACGTCATCTATACTATAGACGTCATCAATACTATAGACGTCATCTATACTATAGACGTCATCTATACTATAGACGTCATCTATACTATAGACGTCATCTATACTATAGACGTCATCTATACTATAGACGTCATCTATACTATAGACGTCATCTATACTATAGACGTCATCAATACTATAGACGTCATCTATACTATAGACGTCATCAATACTATAGACGTCATCTATACTATAGACGTCATCTATACTATAGACGTCATCTATACTATAGACGTCATCTATACTATAGACGTCATCTATACTATAGACGTCATCTATACTATAGACGTCATCAATACTATAGACGTCATCTATACTATAGACGTCATCTATACTATAGACGTCATCTATACTATAGACGTCATCTATACTATAGACGTCATCTATACTATCGACGTCATCTATACTATAGACGTCATCAATACTATAGACGTCATCAATACTATAGACGTCATTAATACTATAGACGTCATCAATACTATAGACGTCATCAATACTATAGACGTCATCAATACTATAGACGTCATCTATACTATAGACGTCATCTATACTATAGACGTCATCTATACTATAGACGTCATCTATACTATAGACGTCATCTATACTATAGACGTCATCTATACTATAGACGTCATCTATACTATAGACGTCATCTATACTATAGACGTCATCTATACTATAGACGTCATCTATACTATAGACGTCATCTATACTATAGACGTCATCTATACTATAGACGTCATCTATACTATAGACGTCATCTATACTATAGACGTCATCAATACTATAGACGTCATCTATACTATAGACGTCATCAATACTATAGACGTCATCTATACTATAGACGTCATCTATACTATAGACGTCATCTATACTATAGACGTCATCTATACTATAGACGTCATCTATACTATAGACGTCATCAATACTATAGACGTCATCTATACTATAGACGTCATCTATACTATAGACGTCATCTATACTATAGACGTCATCTATACTATAGACGTCATCTATACTATAGACGTTATCTATACTATAGACGTCATCTATACTATAGACGTCATCTATACTATAGACGTCATCTATACTATAGACGTCATCTATACTATAGACGTCATCTATACTATAGACGTCATCTATACTATAGACGTCATCAATACTATAGACGTCATCTATACTATAGACGGCATCTATACTATAGACGTCATCTACACTATAGACGTCATCTATACTATAGACGTCATCTATACTATAGACGTCATCAATACTATAGACGTCATCTATACTATAGACGTCATCTATACTATAGACGTCATCTATACTATAGACATCATCAATACTATAGACGACATCAATATTATAGATATATCTATACTATAGACGTCATCTATACTTTAGACGTCATCTATACTATAGACGTCATCTATACTATAGACGTCATCTATACTATAGTCGTTATCTATACTATAGACGTCATCTATACTATAGACGTCATCTATACTATAGACGTCATCTATACTATAGACGTCATCTATACTATAGACGTCATCTATACTATAGACGTCATCTATACTATAGACGTCATCAATACTATAGACGTCATCTATACTATAGACGTTATCTATACTATAGACGTCATCTATACTATAGACGTCATCTATACTATAGACGTCATCAATACTATAGACGTCATCTATACTATAGACGTCATCTATACTATAGACGTCATCTATACTATAGACGTCATCTATACTATAGACGTCATCTATACTATAGCCGTCATCTATACTATAGACGTCATCTATACTATAGACGTCATCTTTACTATAGACGTCATCTATACTAAAGACGTCATCTATACTATAGACGTCATCTCTGCAATAGACGTCATCTATACTATAGACGTCATCTATACTATAGACGTTATCTATACTATAGACGTCATCTATACTATAGACGTCATCTATACTATAGACGTCATCTATACTATAGACGTCATCTATACTATAGACGTCATCTATACTATAGACGTCATCTATACTATAGACGTCATCTATACTATAGACGTCATCTATACTATAGACGTCATCTATACTATAGACGTCATCTATACTATAGACGACATCTATACTATAGACGTCATCTATACTATAGACGTCATCTATACTATAGACGTCATCTATACTATAGACGTCATCTATACTATAGACGTCATCTATACTATAGACGTCATCTATACTATAGACGTCATCTATACTAAAGACGTCATCTATACTATGGACGTTATCTTTACTATGGCCGTCATCTATACTATGGACGTTATCTTTACTATGGACGTCATCAATACTATAGACGTCATCTATTCTATAGACGTCATCTATATTATAGACGTCATCTATACTATAGACGTCATCTATACTATAGACGTCATCTATACTATAGACGTCATCTATACTATAGACGTCATCTATACTATAGACGTCATCTATACTATGGACGTTATCTTTACTATGGCCGTCATCTATACTATGGACGTTATCTTTACTATGGACGTCATCTATACTATGGACGTTATCTTTACTATGGACGTCATCAATACTATAGACGTCATCTATTCTATAGACGTCATCTATGCTATAGACGTCATCTATACTATAGACGTCATCTATACTATAGACGTTATCTATACTATAGACGTCATCTATACTATAGACGTCATCTATACTATAGACGTCATCTATACTATAGACGTCATCTATACTATAGACGTCATCTATACTATAGACGTCATCTATACTATAGACGTCATCTATACTATAGACGTCATCTATACTATAGACGTCATCAATACTATAGACGTCATCTATACTATAGACGGCATCTATACTATAGACGTCATCTACACTATAGACGTCATCTATACTATAGACGTCATCTATACTATAGACGTCATCAATACTATAGACGTCATCTATACTATAGACGTCATCTATACTATAGACGTCATCTATACTATAGACGTCATCAATACTATAGACGACATCAATATTATAGATATATCTATACTATAGACGTCATCTATACTTTAGACGTCATCTATACTATAGACGTCATCTATACTATAGACGTCATCTATACTATAGACGTTATCTATACTATAGACGTCATCTATACTATAGACGTCATCTATACTATAGACGTCATCTATACTATAGACGTCATCTATACTATAGACGTCATCTATACTATAGACGTCATCTATACTATAGACGTCATCAATACTATAGACGTCATCTATACTATAGACGTTATCTATACTATAGACGTCATCTATACTATAGACGTCATCTATACTATAGACGTCATCAATACTATAGACGTCATCTATACTATAGACGTCATCTATACTATAGACGTCATCTATACTATAGACGTCATCTATACTATAGACGTCATCTATACTATAGCCGTCATCTATACTATAGACGTCATCTATACTATAGACGTCATCTATACTATAGACGTCATCTTTACTATAGACGTCATCTATACTAAAGACGTCATCTATACTATAGACGTCATCTCTGCAATAGACGTCATCTATACTATAGACGTCATCTATACTATAGACGTTATCTATACTATAGACGTCATCTATACTATAGACGTCATCTATACTATAGACGTCATCTATACTATAGACGTCATCTATACTATAGACGTCATCTATACTATAGACGTCATCTATACTATAGACGTCATCTATACTATAGACGTCATCTATACTATAGACGTCATCTATACTATAGACGTCATCTATACTATAGACGACATCTATACTATAGACGTCATCTATACTATAGACGACATCTATACTATAGACGTCATCTATACTATAGACGTCATCTATACTATAGACGTCATCTATACTATAGACGTCATCTATACTATAGACGTCATCTATACTATAGACGTCATCTATACTATAGACGTCATCTATACTAAAGACGTCATCTATACTATGGACGTTATCTTTACTATGGCCGTCATCTATACTATGGACGTTATCTTTACTATGGACGTCATCAATACTATAGACGTCATCTATTCTATAGACGTCATCTATACTATAGACGTCATCTATACTATAGAAGTCATCTATACTATAGAAGTCATCTATACTATAGACGTCATCTATACTATGGACGTCATCTATGCTATAGACGTCATCTATACTATAGACGTCATCTATACTATAGACGTCATCTATACTATAGCCGTCATCTATACTATAGACGTCATCTATACTATAGACGTCATCTATACTATAGACGTCATCTATACTATAGACGTCATCTTTACTATAGACGTCATCTATACTATAGACGTCATCTATACTATAGACGTCATCTTTACTATAGACGTCATCTATACTATAGACGTCATCAATACTATAGACGTCATCTATACTATAGACGTCATCTATACTATAGACGTCATCTATACTATAGACGTCATCAATACTATAGACGGCATCAACACTATAGACGTCATCTATACTATAGACGTCATCTATACTATAGACGTCATCTATACTATAGACGTCATCTATACCATGGACGTTATCTTTACTATGAACGTCATCTATACTATGGACGTTATCTTTACTATGGACGTCATCAATACTATAGACGTCATCTGTACTATAGACGTCATCTATACTATAGACGTCATCAATACTATAGACGACATCAATATTATAGATATATCTATACTATAGACGTCATCTATACTTTAGACGTCATCTATACTATAGACGTCATCTATACTATAGACGTCATCTATACTATAGACGTTATCTATACTATAGACGTCATCTATACTATAGACGTCATCTATACTATAGACGTCATCTATACTATAGACGTCCTCTATACTATAGACGTCATCTATACTATAGACGTCATCTATACTATAGACGTTGTCTATACTATAGACGTCATCTATACTTTAGACATCATCTTTACTATAGACGTCATCTATATTATAGACGTCATCTATATTATAGACGTCATCTATACTATAGACGTCATCTATACTATAGACGTCATCTGAACTATAGACGTCATCTATACTATAGACGTCATCTATACTATAGACGTCATCTATACTAAAGACGTCATCTATACTAAAGACGTCATCTATACTATAGACGTCATCTATACTTTAGACATCATCTTTACTATAGACGTCATCTATATTATAGACGTCATCTATATTATAGACGTCATCTATACTATAGACGTCATCTATACTATAGACGTCATCTATACTATAGACGTCATCTATACTATAGACGTCATCTATACTATAGACGTCATCTATACTATAGACGTCATCTATACTATAGACGTCATCTATACTATAGACGTCATCTATACTATAGACGTCATCTATACTATAGACGTCATCTATACTATAGACGGCATCTATACTATAGACGTCATCTACACTATAGACGTCATCTATACTATAGACGTCATCTATACTATAGACGTCATCAATACTATAGACGTCATCTATACTATAGACGTCATCTATACTATAGACGTCATCTATACTATAGAAGTCATCTATACTATAGACGTCATCTATACTATAGACGTCATCTATACTATAGACGTCATCAATACTATAGACGTCATCTATACTATAGACGTCATCAATACTATAGACGTCATCTATACTATAGACGTCATCTATACTATAGACGTCATCTATACTATAGACGTCATCTATACTATAGACGTCATCAATACTATAGACGTCATCAATACTATAGACGTCATTAATACTATAGACGTCATCAATACTATAGACGTCATCAATACTATAGACGTCATCAATACTATAGACGTCATCTATACTATAGACGTCATCTATACTATAGACGTCATCTATACTATAGACGTCATCTATACTATAGACGTCATTTATACTATAGACGTCATCTATACTATAGACGTCATCTATACTATAGACGTCATCTATACTATAGATGTCATCTATACTATAGACGTCATCTATACTATAGACGTCATCTATACTATAGACGTCATCTATACTATAGACGTCATCTATACAATAGACGTCATCTATACAATAGACGTCATCTATACTATAGACGTCATCTATACTATAGACGTCATCTATACTATAGACGTCATCAATACTATAGACGTCATCTATACTATAGACGTCATCTATACTATAGACGTCATCTATACTATAGACGTCATCTATACTATAGACGTCATCTATACTATAGACGTCATCTATACTATAGACGTCATCAATACTATAGACGTCATCTATACTATAGACGTCATCTATACTATAGACGTCATCTATACTATAGAAGTCATCTATACTATAGACGTCATCTATACTATAGACGTCATCTATACTATAGACGTCATCAATACTATAGACGTCATCTATACTATAGACGTCATCAATACTATAGACGTCATCTATACTATAGACGTCATCTATACTATAGACGTCATCTATACTATAGACGTCATCTATACTATAGACGTCATCAATACTATAGACGTCATCAATACTATAGACGTCATTAATACTATAGACGTCATCAATACTATAGACGTCATCAATACTATAGACGTCATCAATACTATAGACGTCATCTATACTATAGACGTCATCTATACTATAGACGTCATCTATACTATAGACGTCATCTATACTATAGACGTCATTTATACTATAGACGTCATCTATACTATAGACGTCATCTATACTATAGACGTCATCTATACTATAGATGTCATCTATACTATAGACGTCATCTATACTATAGACGTCATCTATACTATAGACGTCATCTATACTATAGACGTCATCTATACAATAGACGTCATCTATACAATAGACGTCATCTATACTATAGACGTCATCTATACTATAGACGTCATCTATACTATAGACGTCATCAATACTATAGACGTCATCTATACTATAGACGTCATCTATACTATAGACGTCATCTATACTATAGACGTCATCTATACTATAGACGTCATCTATACTATAGACGTCATCTATACTATAGACGTCATCAATACTATAGACGTCATCAATACTATAGACGTCATTAATACTATAGACGTCATCAATACTATAGACGTCATCAATACTATAGACGTCATCAATACTATAGACGTCATCTATACTATAGACGTCATCTATACTATAGACGTCATCTATACTATAGACGTCATCTATACTATAGACGTCATTTATACTATAGACGTCATCTATACTATAGACGTCATCTATACTATAGACGTCATCTATACTATAGATGTCATCTATACTATAGACGTCATCTATACTATAGACGTCATCTATACTATAGACGTCATCTATACTATAGACGTCATCTATACTATAGACGTCATCTATACAATAGACGTCATCTATACAATAGACGTCATCTATACAATAGACGTCATCTATACTATAGACGTCATCTATACTATAGACGTCATCTATACTATAGACGTCATCTTTACTATAGACGTCATCTATACTACAGACGTCATCTATACTATAGACGTCATCTATACTATAGACGTCATCTATACTATAGACGTCATCTATACTATAGACGTCATCTATGCTATAGACGTCATCTATGCTATAGACGTCATCTTTACTATAGACGTCATCATTACTATAGACGTCATCTATACTATAGACGTCATCTATACTATAGACGTCATCTATACTATAGACGTCATCTATACTATAGACGTCATCTATACTATAGACGTCATCTATACTATAGACGTCATCTATACTATAGACGTCATCTATACTATAGACGTCATATATACTATAGACGTCATCTATACTATAGACGTCATCTATACTATAGACGTAATCTATACTATAGACGTCATCTATACTATAGACGTCATCTATACTATAGACGTCATCTATACTATAGACGTCATCTTTACTATAGACGTCATCTATACTATAGACGTCACCTATACTATAGAAGTCATCTCTGCAATAGACGTCATCTCTGCAATAGACGTCACCTATACTATAGACGTCATCTCTGCAATAGACGTCATCTATACTATAGACGTCATCTCTGCAATAGACGTCACCTATACTATAGGCGTCATCTCTGCAATAGACGTCATCTATACTATAGACGTCATCTATACTATAGACGTCATCTATACTATAGACGTCATCTATACTATAGACGTCATCTATACTATAGACGTCATCTCTACTATAGACGTCATCTATACTATAGACGTCATCTATACTATAGACGTCATCTATACTATAGACGTCATCTATACTATAGACGTCATCTATACTATAGACGTCATCTATACTAAAGACGTCATCTATACAATAGACGTCATCTATACTAAAGACGTCATCTATACTATAGACGTCATCTATACTATAGACGTCATCTATACTATAGACGTCATCTATACTATAGACGTCATCTATACTATAGACGTCATCTATACTATAGACGTCATCTATACTATAGACGTCATCTATACTATAGACGTCATCTATACTATAGACGTCATCTATAGTATAGACGTCATCTATACTATAGACGTCATCTATACTATAGACGTCATCTATACTAAAGACGTCATCTATACTATAGACGTCATCTCTGCAATAGACCTCATCTATACTATAGACGTCATCTATACTATACACGTCATCTATACTATAGACGTCATCTATACTATAGACGTCATCTATACTATAGACGTCATCTATACTATAGACGTCATCTATACTATAGACGTCATCTATACTATAGACGTCATCTATACTATAGACGTCATCTATACTATAGACGTCATCTATACTATAGACGTCATCTATACTATAGACGTCATCTATACTATAGACGTCATCTATACTATAGACGTCATCTATACTATGGACGTTATCTTTACTATGGCCGTCATCTATACTATGGACGTTATCTTTACTATGGACGTCATCTATACTATGGACGTTATCTTTACTATGGACGTCATCAATACTATAGACGTCATCTATTCTATAGACGTCATCTATACTATAGACGTCATCTATACTATAGAAGTCATCTATACTATAGAAGTCATCTATACTATAGACGTCATCTATACTATGGACGTCATCTATGCTATAGACGTCATCTATACTATAGACGTCATCTATACTATAGACGTCATCTATACTATAGCCGTCATCTATACTATAGACGTCATCTATACTATAGACGTCATCTATACTATAGACGTCATCTATACTATAGACGTCATCTATACTATAGACGTCATCTTTACTATAGCCGTCATCTATACTATAGACGTCATCTTTACTATAGACGTCATCTATACTATAGACGTCATCTATACTATAGACGTCATCTTTACTATAGACGTCATCTATACTATAGACGTCATCTATACTATAGACGTCATCTATACTTTAGACGTCATCTATACTATAGGCGTCATCTATACTATAGACGTCATCTATACTATAAACGTCATCTAAACTATAGACGTCATCAATACTATAGACGTCATCTATACTATAGACGTCATCTATACTATAGACGTCATCTATACTATAGACGTCATCTATACTATAGACGTCATCTATACTATAGACGTCATCTATTCTATAGACGTCATCAATACTATAGACGGCATCAATACTATAGACGTCATCTATACTATAGACGTCATCTATACTATAGACGTCATCTATACTATAGACGTCATCTATACTATAGACGTCATCTATACTATAGACGTCATCTATACTATGGACGTTATCTTTACTATGAACGTCATCTATACTATGGACGTCATCTATACTATGGACGTTATCTTTACTATGGACGTTATCTTTACTATGGACGTCATCAATACTATAGACGTCATCTATACTATAGACGTCATCAATACTATAGACGACATCAATATTATAGATATATCTATACTATAGACGTCATCTATACTATAGACGTCATCTATACTTTAGACGTCATCTATACTATAGACGTCATCTATACTATAGAAGTCATCTATACTATAGACGTTATCTATACTATAGACGTCATCTATACTATAGACGTCATCTATACTATAGACGTCCTCTATACTATAGACGTCCTCTATACTATAGACGTCATCTATACTATAGACGTCATCTATACTATAGACGTTGTCTATACTATAGACGTCATCTGAACTATAGACGTCATCTATACTATAGACGTCATCTATACTATAGACGTCATCTATACTAAAGACGTCATCTATACTATAGACGTCATCTATACTATAGACGTCATCTATACTTTAGACATCATCTTTACTATAGACGTCATCTATATTATAGACGTCATCTATATTATAGACGTCATCTATACTATAGACGTCATCTATACTATAGACGTCATCTATACTATAGACGTCATCTATACTATAGACGTCATCTACACTATAGACGTCATCTATACTATAGACGTCATCTATACTATAGACGTCATCAATACTATAGACGTCATCTATACTATAGACGTCATCAATACTATAGACGTCATCAATACTATAGACGTCATCTATACTATAGACGTCATCTATACTATAGATGTCATCTATACTATAGACGTCATCAATACTATAGACGTCATCTATACTATAGACGTCATCTATACTATGGACGTTATCTTTAATATGGACGTCATCTACAGGGTGTTTCCAAATTCGATGCAAATATTTTGACACAAGATTCTTGGGTATATTTGAAGAAAAAAATTGTTCTACAGTATGGGCCTATCTCAAATTTTGATACCACTTATTGGGAATTTAAGAAAACACCTACTTTGAGGTACCTTGACCCATACTAACACAAATATCTCCGCTAACACTTACAACAAGTACTTCATTTAGGACTTAAATTTTAGAAAAAATAGTATCCTTTTTCCCTGCCCATGACATTTTCTTGACTTTCAAGACACATTTCTGCGAAAAATGCGTAATAAACATATCGGTAATTTATTTTTTTTTTTAATTAAATCCATCAAAGTCATTTTTGAAGCCGAGCTGACACAACAGTTGTTAAGAAACCCTACTTGAAATGGCATCTTTTACAAACGAAGAATACGCCGATATTATCTACGTTTATGGGATGTGCAACGGAAGTTCTATTAGAGCACAACAAAGATACCATCAGCTTCCGAGTGATTTGGAGCCGAGATTTGAGTTTTACAACTGGTTGTTAGAGCGGAACTTGGATGACAACGGTCTTATAAGCAGAATCCTATGGACGGACGAATCTCAATTTACTACAGATGGGATTACAAATTTCACAATCTACACACATGGGCTGCGGAAAACCAACACACAAGGAGAGAGTCATCATTTCAACACAGATTTAGCGTCAATTTGTGGGCAGGTGTTATTGGAAACAACTTAATCGGTCCCTTCACTCCCACACTGAATTCTGCAAACTATCTGGAATTTTTGCGCAATGATTTGACAGATCTACTGGAGGATGTTCCGGAAACTCAACGAGCTTCGTCATATTTTCAACAGGATGGAGCCCCAGCCCACTTTGGTCGCGAGGTTAAAAATTGGCTGGATGAAAAGTACGCTGGTCGTTGGATAGGAAGAAATGGACCAGTTCACTGGCCTGCAAGATCTCCAGACCTTACATTTATGGATTTTTTTGTATGGGGGAGAATGAAAGAACTTGTTTATTCTACAGAAATATCAACTCTAAATGATTTAGAAGATCGCATTCTCCAAGCCTCGTCACAAGTGGGGCAGGAGTTATCCTCAATAAACGTTGAGACAGCGCATGCCAAAAAAGGGCTCTAGCATGCATACAAAATGGAGGAGGACACTTTGAACACCTTATTTGATTGTAAAGTTAACTAAATGAAATTAAAAAAAACATAAACCAAACACAAGCATTTTTATTCAGAATAACAGGAATTGAACACTATGAATCGAGTTTTTCATAATTTTACCTGCTATGGAATTTCCCAATTATCATAAAATCTGTGGGTTTTTCGGGTAACTTGTCTAAGCAATTTTTATTAAGTATTGTTAAGTGCACTAGAAAAAAAATAGCTGATATGTTTATCACGCATTTTTCGCAGAAATGTGTCTTGAAAGTCAAAAAAATGTCATGGGCAGGGAAAAAGGATCCGACTTAAATGCAAATATCTCGAAAGTTAAAAAAGTCATCAATTTTATTTTAATGCAGTTAAAAGGAGTGCTATTTATTCTAAACTTTAAGTCCTAAATAAAGTACCTGTTGTTAGTGTTAGCGGAGATATTTGTGTTAGTATGGGTCAAGGTACCTCAAAGTAGCCATTTTCTTAAATTTCCAATAAGTGGTATCAAAATTTGAGATAGGCCCATACTGTGGAACAATTTTTTTCTTCAAATATACCCAAGAATCTTGTGTCAAAATATTTGCATCGAATTTGGAAACACCCTGTATACTATGGACGTTATCTTTACTATGGACATCATCAATACTATAGACGTCATCTATACTATAGACGTCATCTATACTATAGACGTCATCTATACTATAGACGTCATCTATACTATAGAAGTCATCTATACTATAGACGTCATCTATACTATGGACGTCATCTATGCTATGGACGTCATCTATACTATAGACGTCATCTATACTATAGACGTCATCAATACTATAGACATCATCAATACTTTAGACATCATCAATACTATAGACGTCATCAATACTATAGACGACATCAATACTATAGACGTCATCTATACTATAGACGTCATCTATACTTTAGACTTCATCTATACTATAGACGTCATCTATACTATAGACGTCATCTATACTATAGACGTCATCTATACTATAGACGTCATCTATACTATAGACGTCATCTATACTATAGACGTCATCTATACTATAGACGTCATCTATACTATAGACGTCATCTATACTATAGACGTCATCTATACTATGGACGTTATCTTTACTATGAACGTCATCTATACTATGGACGTCATCTATACTATGGACGTTATCTTTACTATGGACGTCATCAATACTATAGACGTCATCTATACTATAGACGTCATCAATACTATAGACGACATCAATATTATAGGTATATCTATACTATAGACGTCATCTATACTATAGACGTCATCTATACTTTAGACGTCATCTATACTATAGACGTCATCTATACTATAGACGTTATCTATACTATAGACGTCATCTATACTATAGACGTCATCTATACTTTAGACGTCATCTATACTATAGACGTCATCTTTACTATAGACGTCCTCTATACTATAGACGTCATCTATACTATAGACGTCATCTATACTATAGACGTTGTCTATACTATAGACGTCATCTGAACTATAGACGTCATCTATACTATAGACGTCATCTATACTATAGACGTCATCTATACTAAAGACGTCATCTATACTATAGACGTCATCTATACTATAGACGTCATCTATACTTTAGACATCATCTTTACTATAGAAGTCATCTATATTATAGACGTCATCTATATTATAGACGTCATCTATACTATAGACGTCATCTATACTATAGACGTCATCTATACTATAGACGTCATCTATACTATAGACGTCATCTACACTATAGACGTCATCTATACTATAGACGTCATCTATACTATAGACGTCATCAATACTATAGACGTCATCTATACTATAGACGTCATCAATACTATAGACGTCATCTATACTATAGACGTCATCTATACTATAGATGTCATCTATACTATAGACGTCATCAATACTATAGACGTCATCTATACTATAGACGTCATCTATACTATGGACGTTATCTTTAATATGGACGTCATCTACAGGGTGTTTCCAAATTCGATGCAAATATTTTGACACAAGATTCTTGGGTATATTTGAAGAAAAAAATTGTTCAACAGTATGGGCCTATCTCAAATTTTGATACCACTTATTGGGAATTTAAGAAAACACCTACTTTGAGGTACCTTGACCCATACTAACACAAATATCTCCGCTAACACTTACAACAAGTACTTCATTTAGGACTTAAATTTTAGAAAAAATAGTATCCTTTTTCCCTGCCCATGACATTTTCTTGACTTTCAAGACACATTTCTGCGAAAAATGCGTAATAAACATATCGGTAATTTATTTTTTTTTTTTAATTAAATCCATCAAAGTCATTTTTGAAGCCGAGCTGACACAACAGTTGTTAAGAAACCCTACTTGAAATGGCATCTTTTACAAACGAAGAATACGCCGATATTATCTACGTTTATGGGATGTGCAACGGAAGTTCTATTAGAGCACAACAAAGATACCATCAGCTTCCGAGTGATTTGGAGCCGAGATTTGAGTTTTACAACTGGTTGTTAGAGCGGAACTTGGATGACAACGGTCTTATAAGCAGAATCCTATGGACGGACGAATCTCAATTTACTACAGATGGGATTACAAATTTCACAATCTACACACATGGGCTGCGGAAAACCAACACACAAGGAGAGAGTCATCATTTCAACACAGATTTAGCGTCAATTTGTGGGCAGGTGTTATTGGAAACAACTTAATCGGTCCCTTCACTCCCACACTGAATTCTGCAAACTATCTGGAATTTTTGCGCAATGATTTGACAGATCTACTGGAGGATGTTCCGGAAACTCAACGAGCTTCGTCATATTTTCAACAGGATGGAGCCCCAGCCCACTTTGGTCGCGAGGTTAAAAATTGGCTGGATGAAAAGTACGCTGGTCGTTGGATAGGAAGAAATGGACCAGTTCACTGGCCTGCAAGATCTCCAGACCTTACAATTATGGATTTTTTTGTATGGGGGAGAATGAAAGAACTTGTTTATTCTACAGAAATATCAACTCTAAATGATTTAGAAGATCGCATTCTCCAAGCCTCGTCACAAGTGGGGCAGGAGTTATCCTCAATAAACGTTGAGACAGCGCATGCCAAAAAAGGGCTCTAGCATGCATACAAAATGGAGGAGGACACTTTGAAAACCTTATTTGATTGTAAAGTTAACTAAATGAAATTAAAAAAAACATAAACCAAACACAAGCATTTTTATTCAGAATAACAGGAATTGAACACTATGAATCGAGTTTTTCATAATTTTACCTGCTATGGAATTTCCCAATTATCATAAAATCTGTGGGTTTTTCGGGTAACTTGTCTAAGCAATTTTTATTAAGTATTGTTAAGTGCACTAGAAAAAAAATAGCTGATATGTTTATCACGCATTTTTCGCAGAAATGTGTCTTGAAAGTCAAAAAAATGTCATGGGCAGGGAAAAAGGATCCGACTTAAATGCAAATATCTCGAAAGTTAAAAAAGTCATCAATTTTATTTTAATGCAGTTAAAAGAAGTGCTATTTATTCTAAACTTTAAGTCCTAAATAAAGTACCTGTTGTTAGTGTTAGCGGAGATATTTGTGTTAGTATGGGTCAAGGTACCTCAAAGTAGCCATTTTCTTAAATTTCCAATAAGTGGTATCAAAATTTGAGATAGGCCCATACTGTGGAACAATTTTTTTCTTCAAATATACCCAAGAATCTTGTGTCAAAATATTTGCATCGAATTTGGAAACACCCTGTATACTATGGACGTTATCTTTACTATGGACATCATCAATACTATAGACGTCATCTATACTATAGACGTCATCTATACTATAGACGTCATCTATACTATAGACGTCATCTATACTATAGAAGTCATCTATACTATAGACGTCATCTATACTATGGACGTCATCTATGCTATGGACGTCATCTATACTATAGACGTCATCTATACTATAGACGTCATCAATACTATAGACATCATCAATACTTTAGACATCATCAATACTATAGACGTCATCAATACTATAGACGACATCAATACTATAGACGTCATCTATACTATAGACGTCATCTATACTTTAGACTTCATCTATACTATAGACGTCATCTATACTATAGACGTCATCTATACTATAGACGTCATCTATACTATAGACGTCATCTATACTATAGACGTCATCTATACTATAGACGTCATCTATACTATAGACGTCATCTATACTATGGACGTTATCTTTACTATGAACGTCATCTATACTATGGACGTCATCTATACTATGGACGTTATCTTTACTATGGACGTCATCAATACTATAGACGTCATCTATACTATAGACGTCATCAATACTATAGACGACATCAATATTATAGGTATATCTATACTATAGACGTCATCTATACTATAGACGTCATCTATACTTTAGACGTCATCTATACTATAGACGTCATCTATACTATAGACGTCATCTATACTATAGACGTCATCTATACTATAGACGTCATCTCTACTATAGACGTCATCTATACTATAGACGTAATCTATACTATAGACGTCATCTATACTATAGACGTCATCACTACTATAGAAGTCATCACTACTATAGACGTTTTGTGCTTGCATGCTGTAGAGTGTAGACGGTTTTTCAATTGTTTCTGTGCTATTGTTGTAATTTTATACTTAATTTAACGTGTTTCTTTTTTTAATTTCTGTGCTTTGAAGCTGTGTATGTAGGCGTATTTGATGAGTAATATTTATTTTTTCATCCCTTCTTAGCTTTTTATATAATTATATAATTGTTCTTCCGTATAATCTAATTTTCATTTATTATTCAGTGTACCTAGTATTTTTCTTTCTATGCTGGTTGCTTGCATTGACCTTCGTGCTGTTGCTTGTAAACGGTTTTTTCCTCTATAGCTTTGCTCTCTTAACTCAAATCATCTTTTCCCAACTCACATTTAAAACTCAAAAGCCCTTTTTAATTTGTTTTCCTTGTGCTTTCCGTAAAGCTTTATTCTCGTTTGCTATCATAGTCTTTTTTCTTCATTTGCTTTAATAGCTATTATCCACACAGGAACTGCGCGACAGGCGGTGGTTCTGCGGTAAGATCCTTGAGTGTTGTGTACGGTGACCAAGGTTCGAGCCCCGATAAATTCCCTTTAATTTTACTTTTTTTTTTTTTTTTGTATATAATATATATTTAATTATTATTAATTTTACGAGACATAAGGTACTTCTCTCGTTGTTTCTGTTTAGCTAAAAAAAAATTTATTTTATTATGGCTTGTTCGGCTGAAAGGTGCTGTGAAAGCAAGGCTAACATCCCTCTTTTTACTTGCTATGGTCCTTGCGGCAACTTATTTCATGCTAAATGCGTTGGCTCTACCACTGCATTTCTTGAGAAGGTAAATTCCTCCGACGTAGCCTTTTGGTACTGCCCTCCATGCAAAAGGATATCGCTCTCCCAGTTAGCTTTTAAGATATCTTCCTTCAAGCAGGATATCACTAAGTTGTCTAATAACTTCAGTGATTTACTTCAAAGTTTTAATTGTGTAGTAAAAAACGTTGCCTCATTCTCTGAGTACAATTACTCGTGTGACGCTTCCACTTCGACAGATTTTGAGAATCACTCTTACGTTAGTTCTGTAGACAAATCGAACGCCTCGACTTCTACCGACTTTCAACCATCAGATTTGTCTTCAGAAAAGTGCCCTGACCAAGGTACTTCGTCCATCCCAAGTCCGTCCGAAATTCACTTGTCTAGGACTAGTACTGCTGCTTTAGATGATTCGTCTAACCATACCTTATCTCACCCTCATCTGAGGCGTCGTAAAAACAACAATAAAGAGATTGTTTCGTCTCACACTTCAACGATTGTTGTTCCTCAAACTACAATCGAACCGTCTAGTGGGCCTGCTGTTGAATATGCCAACACCTTAGAATCTGTCCCCAGACCTAAATCTGTATTTATTTCAAGACTGAAACCCGAGACCACACCTGGTGACATTATTCATCATCTGATATCTCAAAAGGTCGTTGCTAACGTAAGCTTGGTCAGCTGTATGAAACTTAGCAAGCCTAACAGTTTCGTATCTTCATTCAAAATAGTTGTTCCTCCTTCTATCTTTGAGTCAATCTGTGATCATAGGCTTTGGCCGTCTAACACTCTAGTCAAAGAGTTTGCATACAGGCCCTCAAACTCTAAGCAACCAAATAATATTTCAAAAAACTAAATAGTAGACTATGTTTTTTTTATCAAAATGTAAGATCCATCCGTAGCAAACATAAAACAGATGATATATTTAAGAATTCTTTGGTTTTTCCGCATGATGTCATTATTTTGACTGAAACATGGCTTAATGCTAGCACTACTGATGCAGAACTCTTCACCAAAGAGTTTCTTGTATATAGAAGAGATCGTTATAAAGATGATCTCGAAGCGTTAGGCGGTGGAATTTTAATTGCTGTTCGGGATCATATCACCTCGGACAAAGTTAAATTTCCATTTACTGTTAATGCCGAAGTTGTATGTGTCAAACTTGACATTTTACCCAAATTCGTATATGTTGTTAATGTGTACATCCCCCCCGATAGTCCCGTTGAAATTTATTCTGAGCTTGCTAAGGCCCTTGAGTTTATTTTTCATTTAGCCTGTGGACAAAGTACGGTATTGCTCTTTGGGGATTTTAACCTTCCTGCTTTGAAATGGGTCTTATCTGATGATGTTTCGCATTTCATTCCTCATATTTCGTCACCACATGCAGCACTTAACAAGTTAGATAACATTATTTCTTTTGACTTACAGCAAGTAAGCTGTATAAAAAACATAAATAATCGAATACTCGATTTGGTCTTTACTTCTGACGCAATTAGTACTGTTGCTTGTAAATCCAAGTGCAGCATTACTAAGATAGATACTCACCATCCCCCGTTGGATGTTTTTCTTGACTTGAACTGTCACATACATGAGAATGTCCACTCATTTGACTGTTCATACACTTTTGACTTCCGAAAGGCTAACTTTCGCACACTATCTGACGAACTGAATAAATCCGGTATTTCTAATATAGTTTGCTCCAGTGACCTTGAGCGCTCTGTAGAAAAATTTTATTCTATACTCAATACCTGTATCAGTAATACTATACCTATAAAGAAAAACAAGAACTCTAACTTCAGCCACCCATGGTATACCAAGGAACTGAAAGTCCTACGTAATAAACGCAATAAAGCATGGAAAAAGTACATCACAAATTTGAGTACATTTGACCTTGATAATTTCATGTTTCATTTCAGTGAATTCAATGCTCTCGCAGAGCGTTTGTATTACAACTATGTTTCTCAAATTGGTTCAGATTTTAAAACTAATCCCAGGGAATTTTGGAAGTTTGTTAACTCTAAAAGAAAAGTTGATGGCTATCCATCCACTCTCAAATATAATGGCAGTTCTTCCAACGATCCTGGCACGATATGCAATTTTTTCGCTGATCACTTTTCCAAATCATTTAGAGATTCTCCATTTACCGTCGACACTGATTATTTTAAATATCTCACAGAATCTGCTCAAGTTAATTTTTGTGATATACCAGTACATTTAGAAACTATTTATGAGCTCTTGTCTAGCCTTAAAGACGATTGTTCTACTGGTCCAGACGGTATACCACCTATCGTTTTAAAAAACTGTAAGGATGTTCTTGCCACTCCTTTACAAAATTTATTCAAACTTTCGCTATCGTCCGGTCACTTCCCCTCCATGTGGAAACTCTCATTTATTACGCCTGTCTTTAAAAAAGGTGTTAAATGTGATATTGTGAACTACAGGCCGATTGCTAAACTTTCAACCATTCCAAAAGTGTTTGAAAAATTAATTTGCGATAGCCTTATATTTTACTGCCGAAACATAATTTGCAAAGAACAGCATGGTTTCGTTAAAAATAGGTCTACCGTAACTAACCTTTTATCGTTTTATAGAAAATGTTCTGATGCAGTAGAAAATGGCTTCGAGGTTGATTGCGTTTACACCGACTTTTTCAAAGCTTTCGATTTGATTTCGCATGAAATTATTGGTTTTAAGCTTACTTCTCTTGGCTTTCCACCAAATTTCATCTGTTGGATTATGTCTTATCTTCATTTAAGATCTTACCAAGTTAAATTTAGAGGACTTTTTTCAGTTTCTTTTCCTGCCATTTCCGGCGTTCCCCAGGGAAGTCATCTAGGCCCACTCTTATTCATTCTTGCTATAAACGATGCGCCTTCGTGTGTCGCTTATAGCGAAATTCTATCATATGCAGACGATATGAAGATATCTAGAACTATTAAGAGTTCTGATGACCATGTTCTTCTTCAGACTGATATAAACAGCTTTGCTACATGGTGTAACAAAAACGGTCTTTTCCTCAATCCAGCTAAGTGTCAAGTTATCACTTTTTCTAAAAAGCGTATCGTAACAACATTCTCTTACTCCATCAGTGAGCATGCTCTTTGCCGTGTTGAACATTTTAAGGATCTTGGTGTTTTCTTTAGTCAAAACCTTGACTTTTCAAAACACATAAACTACATTGTAAATAAATCCAATTGCATGCTTGGCTTTATTAAGCGTTGGTCTAAAGAATTTAATGACCCTTACGTCACGCTTTCCCTTTACAATAGCTTTGTTCGTACTCACCTTGAATACGCTTCACAAGTGTGGTCTCCATCGCAAGTATGCCATACGAATAGGATCGAGGCGATCCAGCGGAGGTTCATTCGGTTCGCGCTCAGGGGACCTCCCTGGGAGGATCCACTCAATCTCCCCTCATACTTCGACCGGCTTAAATTGCTTAACATTCAAAGTCTCTCCCAAAGACGGATAAATAATGACTTGATTTTTATTCAGCAATTGATCCAAGGTCTAATAGATGCACCGGACCTTCTATCTAGTATAAGCTTTAAATTTCGTGGAGGCTCTCATAACCTCCGAAGAATCCAGCTTTTACACGTTCCACGGCACAGAACAAATTATGGGAAAAATGAGCCTATCAGCCGTATGTGTTCCACCTACAACGCACATACCAGTATTTTAGACTTTGACATGGACAAAGCCAAACTTAAGAGGCTGCTTCGGTGTTATTCGTCTTAAATATTAAATATACTTTTATTTTTATGTTTTTTTTTTTACTTGTTGAAATTTACTTTTTATCTGTTGTTATAATAATGTTTCTATCATTTGCTTTTTTGTAATTCTTAGTGTTTTGTGTTTGGTGTTAGTTTATGTTTAATTTATTAACCACTAACACTTGCACTAACTGATGAGCCCGTGTTGGCAGTTTTCTGCTTGGCAAATTTCTGCTGCAGATATTGTTTGTATTAAACAAACTGCATCACAGTTCTGATAGTGCTTTAAAAGACGTCATCTATACTATAGACGTCATGTATACTATAGACGTCATCTATACTATAGCTGTCATCTATACTATAGCTGTCATCTTCACTATAGACGTCATCAATACTATAGACGTCATCGATACTATAGACATCATCAATACTATAGACGTCATCAATACTATAAATGTCATCTATACAATAGACGTCATCTATAATCTAGACGTCAACTATGCTATAGACGTCATCTATACTATAGTCGTCATCTATACTATAGATGTCGTCTGTATAATAGTCGTCATTTATACTATAGATGTCGTCTATACTATAGACGTCATCTATACTATAGACGTCATCTACACTATAGACGTCATCTTTACTATAGACGTCATCTATACTATAGACGTCATCTATACTATAGACGTCATCTATACTATAGACGTCATCTATACTATAGACGTCATCTATACTATAGACGTCATCTATACTATAGACGTCATCTATACTATAGACGTCATCTATACTATAGACGTCATCTATACTATAGACGTCATCTATACTATAGAAGTCATCTATACTATAGACGTCATCTATACTATAGAAGTCATCTATACTATAGACGTCATCTATACTATAGACGTCATCTATACTATAGACTTGAAGTCATCAATACTATAGACGTTATCAATACTATAGACATCATCAATACTATAGACGTCATCTATACTATAGCTGTCATCTATACTATAGCTGTCATCTATACAATAGACGTCATCTATACTATAGCTGTCATCTATACTATAGACGTGAAGTCATCAATACTATAGACGTTATCAATACTATAGACATCATCAATACTATAGACGTCATCTATACTATAGCTGTCATCTATACTATAGCTGTCATCTATACTATAGACGTCATCTATACTATAGACGTCATCTATACTATAGACGTCATCTATACTATAGAAGTCATCTATACTATAGACGTCATCTATACTATAGAAGTCATCTATACTATAGACGTCATCTATACTATAGACGTCATCTATACTATAGCTGTCATCTATACTATAGCTGTCATCTATACTATAGACGTCATCTATACTATAGAAGTCATCTATACTATAGACGTCATCTATACTATAGAAGTCATCTATACTATAGACGTCATCTATACTATAGAAGTCATCTATACTATAGACGTCATCTATACTATAGACGTCATCTATACTATAGACGTCATCTATACTATAGACGTCATCTATACTATAGACGTGAAGTCATCAATACTATAGACGTTATCAATACTATAGACATCATCAATACTATAGACGTCATCTATACTATAGCTGTCATCTATACTATAGCTGTCATCTATACTATAGACGTCATCTATACTATAGAAGTCATCTATACTATAGACGTCATCTATACTATAGAAGTCATCTATACTATAGACGTCATCTATACTATAGAAGTCATCTATACTATAGACGTCATCTATACTATAGACGTCATCTATACTATAGACGTGAAGTCATCAATACTATAGACGTTATCAATACTATAGACATCATCAATACTATAGACGTCATCTATACTATAGCTGTCATCTATACTATAGCTGTCATCTATACTATAGACGTCATCTATACTATAGACGTCATCTATACTATAGACGTCATCTATACTATAGACGTCATCTACACTATAGACGTCATCTACACTATAGACGTCATCTACACTATAGACGTCATCTATACTATAGACGTCATCTATACTAAAGACGTCATCTATACTATAGACGTCATCTATACTATAGACGTCATCTATACTATAGACGTCATCTATACTATAGACGTCATCTATACTATAGACGTCATCTATACTATAGACGTCATCTATTTTATAGACGTCATCTATACTATAGACGTCATCTATACTATAGACGTCATCTATACTATAGAAGTCATCTATACTATAGACGTCATCTATACTATAGACGTCATCTATACTATAGACGTCATCTATACTATAGACGTCATCTATACTATAGACGTCATCTATACTATAGACGTCATCTATACTATAGACGTCATCTATACTATAGACGTCATCTATACTATAGACGTCATCTCTACTATGGACTTCATCCCTACTATAGACGTCATCTCTACTATAGACGTCATCTCTACTATAGACATCATCTATACTATAGACGTCATCTATATATAGACGTCATCTATACTATAGGCGTCATCTAAACTATAGACGTCATCTATATATAGACGTCATCTATATATAGACGTCATCTATACTATAGACGTCATCTAAACTATAGACGTCATCTATATATAGACGTCATCTATACTATAGACGTCATCTATACTATAGACGTCATCTATACTATAGACGTCATCTATACTATAGACGTCATCTATACTACAGACGTCATCTATACTATAGACGTCATCTATACTACAGACGTCATCTATACTATAGACGTCATCTATACTACAGACGTCATCTATACTATAGACGTCATCTATACTACAGACGTCATCTATACTATAGACGTCATCTATACTACAGACGTCATCTATACTATAGACGCCATCTATACTATAGACGTCATCTATACTATAGACGTCATCTATACTATAGACATCATCTATACTACAGACATCATCTATTCTATAGACGTCATCTATACTATAGACGTCATCTATACTATAGACGTCATCTATACTATAGACGTCATCTATACTATAGACGTCATCTATACTATAGACGTCATCTATACTATAGACGTCATCTATACTATAGACGTCATCTATACTATAGACGTCATCTATACTATAGACGTCATCTATACTATAGACGTCATCTATACTATAGACGTCATCTATACTATAGACGTCATCTATACTATAGACGTCATCTATACTATAGACGTCATCTATACTATAGACGTCATCTATACTATAGACGTCATCTATACTATAGACGTCATCTATACTATAGACGTCATCTATACTATAGACGTCATCTATACTATAGACGTCATCTATACTATAGACGTCATCTATACTATAGACGTCATCTATACTATAGACGTCATCTATACTATAGACGTCATCTATACTAAAGACGTCATCTATACTATAGACGTCATCTATGCTATAGACGTCATCTATACTATAGACGTCATCTATACTATAGACGTCATCTATGCTATAATCGTCATCTATACTATAATCGTCATCTATACTATAGACGTCATCTATACTATAGACGTCATCTATACTATAGACATCATCTATACTATAGACGTCATCTATACTATAGACGTCATCTATACTACAGACGTCATCTATACTATAGACGTCATCTATACTATAGACGTCATCTATACTATAGACGTCATCTATACTATAGACGTCATCTATACTATAGACGTCATCTATACTATAGACGTCATCTATACTATAGACGTCATCTATACTATAGAAGTCATCTATACTATAGACGTCATCTTTACTATAGACGTCATCTATACTATAGACGTCATCTATGCTATAATCGTCATCTATACTATAATCGTCATCTATACTATAGACGTCATCTATACTATAGACGTCATCTATACTATAGACGTCATCTATACTATAGACGTCATCTATACTATAGACGTAATCTATACTATAGACGTAATCTATACTATAGACGTCATCACTACTATAGAAGTCATCACTACTATAGACGTCATCTATACTATAGACGTCATGTATACTATAGACGTCATCTATACTATAGCTGTCATCTATACTATAGCTGTCATCTTCACTATAGACGTCATCAATACTATAGACGTCATCGATACTATAGACGTCATCAATACTATAAATGTCATCTATACAATAGACGTCATCTATACTCTAGACGTCAACTATGCTATAGACGTCATCTATACTATAGACGTCATCTATACTATAGACGTCATCTATACTATAGACGTCATCTATGCTATAGACGTCATCTATACTATAGACGTCATCTACACTATAGACGTCATCTATACTATAGTCGTCATCTATACTATAGATGTCGTCTATATAATAGTCGTCATTTATACTATAGATGTCGTCTATACTATAGACGTTATCTATGCTATAGACGTCATCTATTCTATAGACGTCATCTATACTATAGATGTCGTCTATACTATAGACGTCATCTATACAATAGACGTCATCAATACTATAGACGTCATCAATACTATAGACATCATAAATACTATAGACGTCATCAATACTATAAATGTCATCTATACTATAGACGTCATCTATGCTATAGACGTCATCTATACTATAGACGTCATCTATACTATAGACGTCATCTATACTATAGCTGTCATCTAAACTATAGACGTCATCTATACTATAGACGTCATCTACACTATAGACGTCATCTATACTATAGACGTCATCTATACTATAGACGTCATCTATACTATAGACGCCATCTATACTATAGACGCCATCTATACTATAGACGTCATCTATACTATAGACGTCATCTATACTATAGACGTCATCTATACTATAGACGTCATCTATACTATAGACGTCATCTATACTAGTCGTCATCTATACTATAGATGTCATCTATGCTATAGACGTCATCTATACTATAGACGTCATCTATGCTATAGACGTCATCTATACTATAGACATCATCTATACTATAGACGTCATCTATACTATAGACGTCATCTATACTATAGACGTCATCTATACTTTAGACGTCATCTATACTATAGACATCATCTATACTATAGACGTCATCTATACTATAGACGTAATCTATACTATAGACGTCATCTATACTTTAGACGTCATCTATACTATAGACGTCTTCACTACTATAGAAGTCATCCCTACTATAGACGTCATCTATACTATAGACGTCATGTATACTATAGACGTCATCTATACTATAGACGTCATCTATACTATAGGCGTTATCTATACCATAGACGTCATCTATACTATAGTCGTCTATACTATATACTATAGTCGTCATCTATACTATAGATGTCGTCTATACAATAGTCGTCATTTTTTCTATAGATGTCGTCTATACAATAGTCGTCATTTATACTATAGATGTCGTCTATACTATAGACGTCATCTATACTATAGATGTCGTCTATACTATAGACGTCATCTATACTATAGATGTCGTCTATACTATAGACGTCATCTATACTATAGACGTCATCTATACTATAGACGTCATCTATACTATAGACGTCATCTATACTATAGACGTCATCTATACTATAGTCGTCATCTATACTATAGACGTCATCTATACTATAGTCGCCATCTATACTATAGACGTCATCTATACTATAGACGTCATCTATACTATAGACGTCATCTATACTTAGACGTCATCTATACTATAGACGTCATCTATGCTATAATCGTCATCTATACTATAGACGTCATCT